>PVJO010019292.1:0-34717 GCA_004026905.1 Hystrix cristata | reverse complement strand
TCTCTCTCTCTCTCCCTCCCTCCCTCTCTCTCTCTCTGTCTCTGTCTCTGTCTCTCTCTCTCCTTCCCTCTCTCTCTCCCTCCCTCCCCCTCCCTCCTTCCTGGGCATCATCACCATCAGGAAGGCAGCCTTCTCCGCTGCGCTCCTGCCGCCATGCACCATGATAGTCTGTCTTGCTACAGGCCCAAGGCAATAGAGCCAGCAGACCACAGACTGAAACTGCTGGGGTGAGCCAAAATAAATCTTTCCTTTTCAGTTGTTTATTTCATGTATTTCTTCACAGCAGTGCAAAGCTGACTAACAAATAGACACATGTTACACACAGGTAAACCTTGAAAACATCATGCAGGTGAATGAATCTAGTCACAAAAGCCCATATAGTGTATAATTCCATTTAGGTGAAATATCCGGAATAGGCAAATCTAAAGAGCCGCAGAGACTAGTGGTTGCCTATGGGGTGGAGTGTGACTGTTAATGGGTTCAGTTTATTTTTGGAGTAAGGAAATGTTCTAAAATTGATTGTTGTGATGGTAGCATAATTCAGTGAATACATTAAAAACTGCATGGTACACAAATTATATTTCAATAAAGTTATAAAATATAAAAACATAATTCTCTGCTGAAAAGCCTTCAGTGGTTTGGATAAAGTCCAAATCCTTAGAAATGCACACAAAGCCCTTTGTTACCTGGCCGCTCTTCATCCTGACTGCATCCCTTGGTGCTTTCCAACAGGTACCTTAGAATCTAGACATTCTAAATGATTTTCAGTTTTCCTCATCTTTTTACCTTTGCAAAGCTGCTTTTCTGAGCTGGATGTGGTGGCGCATGCCTGTAATTCCAGCACTTGGGAGGCTGAAGCAGGAAGATGGCAGGTTTGAGGCCAGCCTGGGCTACATAGTGAATTCAAGCTGGCCTGGATTACATAGTGAGACCCTGTCTCCACCCCTCCCACTGCCTGAATTGCTTTTCATCTACAGGAAGCCTTTCACACCCCCAGCCCTAAACTTTTACAATTTTATATGTTATTCTTTTTTCCTTTTATTTTTGTTTATTAGTACATGTGTGCAGTACATAATGTTTATATTCCTTGTGGGAAGTTGGTACATGTACATAACACATATGAATTCCTTTTGTCATCCCCTTTCCCTTCCCTCCCTCCCCTCTCCCCCATATCTTGATCCCCTTCCTTTTTTTTTTTTTAAACATGTTTGCAGTATAAAATATTTACATTCCTTGTGTGGCATTTGTATTTGTGATAACACATCCCAATACCTTTTATTCATCCATTATCCCGTCCCCTCCCTCTGTCTCTTTTTTTTCTCCTCCATCTCTTTTTTGTTTTTTTGGTGCCGGGGATCGAACTCCGGGCCTTGTGCTTGCAAGGCAAGCACTCTAACCACTGAGCTAAAACCCCAGCCCCTCTCCTCCATCTCTTAATCCCCTTTCCTTTTGAGAACAATCTATTTCCCTACTTCCTATTGTCTATCTTTTCTTTTTCTCTTTATTTTTGCTCTGGGTTTCTCACATATGAGAAACCATGTTATATGCAAGCTTGTATGATTTGTTTCACTTAACATTGTCATATTTTATTCTTGAATAGCTAGTATAGAGTAGGGTATATGCTGGCTCTAAATTCATTCCCCAATTTTTTTTTTGATGAATTAACGTCCTGATTATAGTACCTACTTCATCATATATAAATTACATGTTTGTATCTTTGTCTCTTCAATAGACTATGAACTCCTCAATCTTACTCAGTTTTGTGTTTCTTATGCAACACAATTCCAGGTATATAATAGATATTCTATAACAGAATGGATGGGTATGTATTATACATACTCCTTTTGAGGTCCTTTTACAAATATATTGCCTAGAAGAACTACCAGAAGACAGTTAAAAAATGACTGTTGTACCTTTTTGTTTATTAAAAAATAACACTTGCTGCAAATGTAATTCAAATATATAGATATTCATCAGAAATTTGGTTTATCTAATTACGAAGAAACATTCTACAGAGAGATAGGACTTGTTTAACAACATGCTTAAATGGATTAAACCACAAATAATTAAACAATAGAACATTTTTCCTTAACAGACACCAATTCAAAACAATCTGTCTTTGTTTGTAGGATACCACTGAACCATTGGTCCCAAATAGAATTCACTAGTCCATTATGCTAACACAATAGTAGTTAGAATGTGCATGCCTGGTGAGTATTAAGCTCTGACATTCAGGGGTCAGGTGGAATAGTGTTTTTTAAACTCAGTTCAATCAGGCTTTATTATAGAAGCAGTAACAAATACTACAACTGCTTTCACAGAATTAATTTCCATGCTCATCATATCACAGAGTTCGTATAATTCAAATCTGAATGTTCAAAGGTATTTTCTGTATAAGATATTAAAAAAATGTTAATTTTGAAAGCACTGCAAGAGACAGTTGGCCCTAGGCAGGCTTACTGGAAATAATAATGTATATCCAGTTACATGTACAGAGACATGTCACCTTCTTGATTTTTTTTCTGTGCTAGGGGTCAAACCTGGGGTCCTCTATGTGCCAGGCACACACTTTACCACTGAGCTATATACCCCTGAGCATCTCATTGTACAGAGAGGGAAACAACAGCTTAAAGGAGGCTAAACAATTCACTCAGATCACACAGTACCAAGACCCGCAGCCTTAGTGGTGCATGCCTGTCATTCCATCCTTCTGGGAGGCAGAGACAGAAGGATTGCAAGTGCAAGCCCAGGCTGGGCAACTTAGTGACTGAGCAAGACTCTGTCTCAAAATAAAAATAAAAAACGACTAGGGTGTACTTCAGTGTGTGAAGGCCTTGGGTTTAATCCACAGTACCACAAAAAATCCCCCTCACTGTTATCTTCTCCTTCCCTAATAGACCCTCTTCTACTTTCATGTTGTCTTTTTTTTTTTTCTTCTTTCCCTTAGATTCCACATTTGAGAGATAACATGTGGTACTTGTTTTTCTGAGACTGGCTTATTTGGCTTAACGTAATGATCTCCAGTTCCATCCATTTTCCTACAAATGGTATGATTCTCTTTTATGGCTGTATACTCTCTTGCTTTTTGAACATAAAAATAGTTGAGGCCATTCTGTAATGAACTTTCACCTCCATGCCTTTAATCATCTGTCCTCAAAGTTTCTGTGTGGTTTCAGATTATTAGGTTACAAAACAAATACCGGAAGTACATCCAAAATGTTCATGGTTAAGAAACTATTGTTGTTGGTTCTCTCCTAATTGATCTCACAGAAATCTCAATCAAATGCAATCCCAATCAAAATTTTAGCCCCTTTTTTTTAGATATTAAAAGGTTGCTTCTAAAATTGACTATGACATAATATTAGAAAACTGGCTCCAAAACTGACTATAACTTATAATAGTCAAAGCAATTTTTTTTAAATTGGAACATTCACAAATTTGATTTCAACACTTAATCTAAAGCTCCAGTAACCAAGAAGGTGTAGAACTGATGAAAAATTGACGATAAGATAAATGAAACAAAATAAAGTACCCAGACATACACCCATAAGGAGATGGTCACTTGAAATTCTCCTAAAGTTTATTTTTAAGTTTAAATTTATTTTAGAGAAAGGAGGATGTAGCTCAGTGGTAGAGTGCATGCTTGTCATATGTGACGGCCCTAGGTTTGATCCCGAATGTCCTGCACGCACAACAAAAATTAAATTTATTTTTAACCAGTGCATAAAAACATAAAAATTATGTGTATTAATTGGGTACCATGTGATTTTTGATACATGTATAATTGCATAATGCTTAAACCAGGTTAAAATTATCTATCTCTTCAAATACATGATTCTTTGTTGTGAAAACATTCAATTATTTCTTTTGGCTTTTTGGACTATACATTACATTATTATTATCTATATTCACCACATTGTGCACACCAGAACTTCTTCCTGCTATCTAGCTCATTTTTTATGTTACACAGTGTAGACATCTGTCAAAATAACATAGAATCTCAGGAATACATATATTTTTATGTTTTATGTATCGGTTAAAAATAAATTTGTTATCTGAAGTCACCCTACTGTGAGGTAGCACAAAAGAACTTCTTATGATAACTAGCTTTTCAACTGATTTTTGAAAAGAAGCAACGCCACTCAGTGGAGAAAGGATAGTCTTTTCAGCAAATATATCCCAAACAATTAAACATCCATATGTGTAAAAAAATGAAGCTTAACCCATACTTTCATAAAAGATAAATCAGTAAACCTGAATTTAAGAAAATAAATTAATACAGTCTCTAAAGCAGTGTTTTTCAAATTTTTGGCCATGAAATATAATCCATCAGTGAGTTGTGAACTCTATTTTGTGGATTGTGTCTGGCATTTAAAAGAATGAAATAGAACAGAACAGGAAACACTAGAATCATTGCACATGGGATGATGATTATTAATAAAGCTTTTGCTTCAGTTTCACCTAGGTACGCTTGTGTGCACTATATTCCTTTGTCAGGAAAACAGCAACCATTGTTAGTGTGGGGTTTTTTGTCAGTGTGTTTTTTAAGAGAGAGAATTTAATACGGGAAACTGGTGACACAAATGATGAAAACCTGAGAAGCTGAATAGGGGAAGGTGAAGCAACTGGAGATAAGCAATGACAGAAACCACTAATACCTTTACACTGAGGGACAAAGAGTGGGACAGTGTGGCTGGGTCCCAGAGCTGGGATTATCCAAAAAGCCTGAAATCACAGGGGCACAGTTTGGTCTGGCAGACAGACAGGAGACTCACTCACCATCAGAGATACAGCTCAGGCAAAGAAAGATGGGAAGAACCGCCTAAGCTTTCCCACTCTTCCCACCCTCCAGTATTGTGGCAGGATCTTCTGTAGGTTGGCCCCAACCAGATGTCAGTTAACAACCATGGAGAGCCTCCACCTGCAGCCTCCTGAAAGGTTGGAGATATAGCTTGCCTAGTGTGCACAAGCCCCTGGGTTCAATCCCAGAACTGGGAAAAAAAAAAAAAGTCCAGCCTGTTGGAATCAGCATCCCTGTGTCATAGCAGCAGCAGAACAAGGAATGAATTTGAGAGCAAATGGACCAGGGCCAGTACAGTTATAAGGCAGAATGTATTTCAGATTGAGGGTCAGATTTTATTTTTATTTTTTTCATTTTTAAATAGATTTTTATTAAAATTTATCCAAAATTACACAAACTTACAGGCCATTACACAAGCTTACATTGTGTAAGCTTACCATAATACAATGTGACTTTTGCTTATTACAGTGAGCAATGTAAACAACCACATAGATGCAGCATTAAGTCACAACTACATAAAGTTGACTGCAGTACCTAGTGTACGTGTTACTATTTTAAGTTTGGGTTATTAGGTTCTTGTTTAGGATGTTTTTACTCCTCTGGATTCCCATTCCCCTCCTTGAGGGTCAGATTTTAAAAGGCTTGAAGGTCATTATTTTAGCAAAACTGACCTCAATCTTGAGCTACTCTTTCTCTGTGTAGAAAGAAATAAAATTACCCTTTTGATCATTAGAGGATACCAAATTTTGCCCTTTTGTGATGCACTTGAAGAAGGCAGTTTGAACTAAAGAAACCAGATTGGGAGATTAACCCACTTGCCTCTATAGTTTTAAGGGTGGTCTGACAAAAGTTTCTTAGTAGAGAAAATTTCTACTGAATATAGGTGAAATTTAAGCTAGAAAAAAACAACACAGGAAAGATTTCTATGATCAGCAAATATGTAAGCAAAGGAACCAAATGTTTCTGTCTTTCATAGTGTACAAAGAAAATAATAGCAGTTAAAAATTGGTAAACTGGGCAGTACATTATTTCTGTCAGTGAGTATGTGATTGAGAACTTTATAAAATTGGACCCACAAGGAAGCCTGCAGCCAAAATTCATCTACACCACCCTTTTCCTGACTGATGACTATCTGCTACCTCAAGTTCCAAAACTTTGACCTTCAATTATATGAGGTTTATGATCTTGTGCCAAGAAATGTCTCTGAAAACTCCCTCACTGAGTCATCTGCTAGCCCCTCACCACCTCTGACTCTGGACCAAACCTAATCCTTGATGTCTTATGCTTGAAAAAATTCCAGCACCTACATTTGAATTTGATGTATAATGATTGTACAAGAACACTGCACTTCAATCTCTTTTCTGTCAACCTCCATTAGTTATCTTTCATTATGATTCTAATCATACTGTTTTAAACTCAACTGGCTCATTATCAAGACTTCTTTTCAAAGGCAATGAATATTAGCCTGATGGATGGGTGGATGAATGGATGGATGCGTGAAGACAGTCTGAGTCTCAGTTCTAAACTTCAGCCAGGCTAAGCCGGAGTCTTCAAGCCAGTTTTCTTGTTCTTGATCACCAGAATGTCACTGTGCTGCCATCTAGTGGTAGCACGACCCCCCCTCAGTGGGAAACGTACTTGCAGAAAAACAAGCTTGAATGCAAAATGAAAGTATCACAGTTCTTTTTGAGGTTCTTTTTGAGCTGCTTATAATTGCCTCTGCTTGGTTAGTTACCTTTAATAGTGACAGCATCTCACTTTGATTGTTTAACACATGTACAAGAGTAGTAACAGGATTTTATAAATAAATGTTACTACCTTCTGCAGCACATAGGGGGATATGTCCTCTTTGGTATAATGAATGCCAAAGATCTGTGTATTTTGAGACAGTGTATGGGCCCCGGATGTTTTAGAAAGTTTAATAATTTTATTGCTTTTGTGCTTCAGTTTTAATTTGATAACTCTCTTTAAAGAATGAACTTCTAATACTGTACAAATGGTGAAGTCCTTGTTAGTAAAGTCAGAACATAAATATGTGAAAAAATAAATAAATAAAATGGGTGCAAAGTTGCGGAAATCTGTTGTATAAAATTGGAACTCCATATAATAATAAGCATATTGTATAATGAAGTTGCCTTGGCTCAAGGGAGTTGAAATTGAGGCAGACTATCCTAAGAGATTAGGAAACACCTTTCTTTTTTTTTTTAGTGGTCCCAGGGATCGAACTCAGGGCCTTGTGCTTACAAGGCAAGCACTCTAATCACTGAGCTAAATCCCCAGCCCCTCTTATTTTAATTAATCTTTTAAACTAAAACATAAAAACAGAAAAGTTGTACATATTAATAAAATAGCACGTGATGTTTAAATATATGTTACTTTAATGTTTAAATCACTTTAAAATATCTATCTCCTCAAACATCTATCATTATGGTGAAAACATACAAAATTCTTTCTTTCAGCTTTTTTTTTTTCTTTCAGCTTTTTGAAATGTACAGTACATTATTATTTTCTGTAGTTACCCTACTGCACAATTGCACATCAGAAGTTCTTGCTCCTGTCTAGCTGTAACAATACCTAATGACCAAACTTGCACCGTCTCTCTCTCTCCTACTCTCCCCAGCCTCTGGTAACTATCATTTTACTCTCAACTTCTATGAGATCAATATTTTTATATTTTTGTGTACAAATGAGATCATGTGGCACACATCTTTGTGTTTGGCTTATTTCGCTTGGCATAATGATTTCCAGTTCCATCCATATTGTTGCAAATGACAGGGTTTCATTCTTTTTTGGCTTAATAGGAGTTCACTGCGTATATGTAATACAATTTATTTGCCCATTCATTGGCTGATGGACCCATCAGTTGATTCCATATCTTGGCTATCACGAATAGTGCTACAATAAACCTGGGAGTGCAAATGTCTTTTTGAAATACTGATTTCATTTCCCTTGGATATATACCCAGTAGTGGGATTTCTGGATCATGTGGTAGTTCAATTTTTAGCCCAGGAGGTATTCCATCCTCTTAGGATATAAGGTAGGAATTCTTTTATCTGTAATTGTTAGAAAATAATTATTTTGAACAAGATTATTTTACATATAATTGAAACTTATTCCTCTAGGCACTTTATTTCCTTAAAGAACACCTATCAAAACATGTAGCACAAAGAAGTGTTTGATAAATATAGTAGCCCCCCTTATCCACAGGCGATATATTCTGAGACCCCTCAGTAGATGCCTGACACCAGAGATAGTATTGAACTCTGTATCTACTGGTTTTTTCCTATACATGCATACCTATGATAAAGTTTAATTTATAAATCAAGCATAGTAGGAGGTTAATAGCAGAATAATAAAACAGAATAATTGTACTGCAATAAAACTACATAAATGTGATCTCTCTCAAAATATCTTACCTCTTCCTTGCACTATAGTAATATTTTGTCCGGCAGATTAATAAATCCAGTAAACTTCTTTTTGTGTGTTTGGGGGTTGCTGGGGATCGAACTTGGGGCCTTGTGCTTGCTAAGCAAGCACACTACCACTGAGCTAAATATCCAACTCTCTATAGTAATATTTTCAGATTACAGTTGACTTTTGGTAACTGAGACCACAGTTAAGGGAACACAACTGTCATCTTTTGAAGGAAAGTTAGAGGAAGAGAGAGGGACCTGTAGCCATGAGTGCTGTGGTGAAGTGATACTTCCATGTGACCTTGACTCACACAGTACCTCCTGCAATAATACTAGGGATGTGTATGTCAGGTCTTTACTAATCATATATTGATTTTAAAAATAATTTCCTCATCCGTTCCCTTAACCGATTAACACTTTGTACTGCTCATAGTGTGCCTGTCTCTAGTACTTCCTCTGTTTCTAAGCTTTATACTTTCCAGATTATCTGTTGTGCCTTAGTCAAACAGTCAAGCCCTTTAGAAATTCATGTATTATAAGTCATTTTATGTAGTATTACACACACACACACACATATACACAACACACTTTTTTTGGTGGTGGTGGTGGTGCTAGGGATTGAATCTCTTCCACTAAGCTACATTCCCAGCCCATAGTTTTCTAATATTTTACTGAGGCTTTATATCCAAAGAGATTTATGTTATATAGTATAGCATTACCTATTATATAGTGTATGTATAAATGGGTATTTGATATGTAGCATTTAGTGTAGATTTTGGTTTGTTTCCTTTGTTTGTTTGTTTGAGACAGGGTCTTGCTATGTAGTTCAGGCTGGCCTTGAACTCACTATGTAGCCCAGACTGGCCTTGAACTCAAGATGATCTTCTTACTTCAGCCTCCTGAATGCTGTTATTACAGATATGTACCACCACACCCATCTTATATAGTATAGTTTTGTTCATAAGTAGTATTTGTTATATATAACTAATTTATGGTATATGTAATTAAAAGAAGTATAATTAGTATTATAGTATATGGCATAACACAGCATTATAGTACTTTAATTTACTATACAGTCTTATCAGTCTGTAGTCTGTCAGGTCCCCACCACCCCTCATGATTATTCACAGAGATCAGTCACATCCTCCCATGGGAACCAAGAAGTGTCTCACCTTCTTTTTTTTTTTAATTTTTTTATTATTTTTTACCAAGAACATGTATTGGTACATTGCATACATAATGATCATAATCAACATGGTTATTTTGTACCTGTACATGATACATCTTGGTTCACCTTCTTAAATACAAAGTTTCCACACCGTCTCTCTGCTGCCAAGTGCAATTCCTGTGTGGACTGCATAGTTTATGTACCCTCTTTCATTAGACTGTGAGTACACGTAACTAACACATTGCTGTAAACCTTTAAAAAAAAAAAGAAAAGAAAGAATCATATGTGAAAGAGAAGCAGCCTGTGAAGGCAGGCAGGTGGGGTGAGGAGACTGAGTTTCTGTGGCTGTATTCGGGGATGGACTACCACTTCTGGTTCTTCCCTGGTAACTTCTTGGTTCCTAGAGTTCTAGTCCTGCTGGGCAAGACTGCCATTCTAAGGAAGTGAGCCATTCTTGGCTCAATATTTTAATTCATTTTTAGTGGCTTTAACAGCAAATTTCTTAGATGCCATTGCTTATTGCTTACTACAGTACCTGTGATGGATGCAAGGCTTGGGTTTGGGCTCTATATGTCTCATTACTGTCCAGGGTCACCAGTGGAGTAGTACCTGGCTATGGACATGCATTCTAAAGAGACAGCAGGCTACCAAGCCAACTTGCAGAAGCTTTGAGCATTCACATTTTCATGACTGGCACTTTAAAGATTGAATAAAGCAGAAAGAAAGAGGAGCAAACAGGGCAAGTCTGGGATGTGAAAAATTACAAAAAGTGCATAAGAAGATTGGTCAGTATAAATGGGATGAAGCCAGAAGCTGCATGGCAATTACTGAAGTTAGGATTCTGTCCTCCCACGGAGACTAAGACTTGTCCTAACCTTCCTGATGGTTTCATTTCAAAGGAATGGCTCACACATCCTTGAGAAAGACACACATAGGTTGTAGGAGATACATATATCTCAAAGGGATGAAAGAAGGATTTGTGATTGTATAATTTTTTTAAAAAATTGAGTTCTCTAAGAAAGAGGGAGTCAAGTGTTAGCTAGAACAAACCGTGCTTAAGCTTTTTCAGACATAAACTCAAAGGGAAGCTGGATGGTCTCAGGGATGTGCTTGAGACTCAAAGAAGCCCTGCTAGGGTTGGTCAAGTCTTTCAGTGCAGGGATTTGAACGAGCTCGTTGTGTGCCAAGAGTTCTTTTGTAGTTCTCAGAATGTAGCTACAAGACAAAGTCTAGAAGAGCAACTACTGGGTCAAATTGCCCTCCCAAGAGAAGATACCAATTTATACTCCTACCCAGATTATATGATAATACCCATTTCCTCATTTTTCCTCATTCCCAGCCAACACCAAGGTTTAGATCATGGTGAATATATAGGTAAAATATCATATTTAATTGGAGTTTTAATTTCACTTATTATAAATGAGATGAACATCTTTTTATATGATTAAATTCATTTGTATTTTCTTTTTTGTGAACTTCCTGACCATGCCTTTTTATTTAACTTTAGGTTGCATTGTTGAAAATTTGTTATTTAATAGCAGTCTGTATAGTAAGGAAATTATCTCTTTTCTTGTGATATATACATTTTCCTAGATTATAGTTAGTATTTTAACTTTGCTTATAGTTTTCTAGTCATGATAAAAATTTATTTTTATGTAACCAAATTTGTCAGTCTTTTTTTTTTTTCTATTAGGGATTTTGCATCATCTTTAAAGAGACATTTTTCATTCTGACATTTTTTTAAAAATCTCTAGTGATTTGATAATTTTATCTAGTGATTTGATAATTTAAAGTTTTGATCCATTAGGAACTTGTCCTGATGTAAGATGTGAACAGTGAATCAAACTTACTTTTTTTCTACATAACTAACTATTTCTCCCATCACAATTTAATATTCCATTTTCCCCTTTAGTTTAAAATGACATATTTATCCTATCTGAAAGATTTCCTTCGTTTGAGTTCTTACATTTTAATTAAACTTTCATCTTTAAAATCAGTTATACTTGCAAATAAGTTGGTTTCAATTTTAAAATCAAAGTTATGCATGCAAATAGTTTAGGGTTAAATAATTATTCTAGATTTATTATTAAAAAAAAAAAAGTACTCTTTGCCCTTCGCTCTGTATTTCCCCATGACCAATCCAATCTGTTTCTCTTGTTGGGTTATTGTTTTGGAATTTGTCTGGAAGTCTAAATAAAACACATTTATATTTCTTAATTTTTAAACTTTAATAGTTCAGGTCTATCCTACTATGCAACACTAGAATTTAACTCCTTTTCTCACCCTCAATCCTATCACAAAATAAGACTTTCCTCAACATCCTTCTAATACAATTGGTTATATGTAGAGTTAGTGTTTACACTATTACAACTATGTAAACAGGCATCACTGTTGTAGCAAATTATAATTACTTTTCTTTTCCTACACTTTTTGTCTACCCAGAGTTAACAGTTGTTCAAATTGTGTTCACTTATCTAGTTTTTAAAGTACTGCTTATTAATTTAACGTTAAACTCTATGCCAGATTTCTAAGTACCTTCTCAGATGTTCAGACACACCAGGTATTTGGATTCCGTTTGAATCCTGGTCCTTTATAAATGATTTTTTTTTCTTATAATTCATAAGGTCTTTTTGTCTCAGATCTTCTGATTTTTACAATGATGTTCTGTATTAGACAGGCTTCTCCGGAGAAACAGAACCGATGCAATACATCTAAAGAGATTTGTTAGAAAAACAAGACATTGCTTCATATGATTATGGAGATTGGCAAGTGCAAAAGCTGCAGGGTGGGCTCAGAGTTAGAGACTAGGAAAGCTGATGTCCCATTTGTGTCTGTTGCAGACCAGGACGGGGTAGTGTTGAAGAGGAATTCTGGAGGCAGGCTGCTAAGGAGGGCAGGGAGAGGGGCTTGCTCTATTCAGACCCTCAACTAATTGCCTGGGGCTTATCCATATTAGGGAAGGCAATCTGCTTTCCTCAAATCGACTGATTTAAATGCTAATGTAATTCAAAACATGCTCAAAGAAACACCTGGAATAATATTCCAGGAGCATTATTCTGGGCACTTCAAGGGCCAGCCAAATTGACACTTGAAGTCAACCATAGCATGTACCTTGGTGTGAGCTTGTTTTTATCCATTGTATGGCGTGGGTCTCCTGTAATCTATAGATTCATGGGTTTCACTTCTGAGAACTTTTATTTACTTTCTCTCTTTCTCCCTTCCCTCCCTCTCCCTCTCTCCCCTCTACCTCCAGGACCTCACGCATGCTATGGGAGCACTCCACCACTGACCTATACTCCAGTCCTCGTTTCTCCATTTCTTCAACTCCTCTTACTAGGATTTTTAGACTTTCTAGCTGAACCTTGCCTGTTGCTATTTGCTTTTCCTTCAGATGTCTGGTAATCCTTTGTTGTTTTCATCCCTTTGAGCGTAGGGAGCTAAGAAGTTGCTCGTAGGGTTAGGTGGTAGTGGTGGTGGACCACTTACTGAGAATGACCTGCATGATGGAGTAATCTGGCCAGATTCCTTGATTGGGAAACCACTGTCAGTATATTTAGATGGGTTTTATGGGCCTGGTCAAATTCCTCAGAGGAAACTTCTGATTTTAAACAAAGAAGCTTGGGGGGGCCAGCTGGGTTTAGGTGCCACAGGATCCAGATGTATGTTTCCTTAAGCTCTGTTTTCAGTGCTGTATGCATCACTTTCACTCATGCCTTTTATCCTCCAATCCAATATTCTATTCTAATCTCTCAATGGAGTACTACCCTGTCATGAAGAAAGATAAACTTGAGACATTTTTAGGTAAGTGGATGCACCTTGAGACCATATGTTTAAGTGAAACAAATCAGACACATATGTTTAAATGTTGAATCATTTCTCTCACGTGAGAAACCAAAAACTTAAGGACCAAAATGGATGACAGATATTGGGAAGTAGGAAGAAGGTATTTAAATGGGAAGGGGAACAAAGGAGGGGGAAGAGGGAAGGGAAGGAAGGGAAAAGGAAAAAAAAGAGAGAATGAAAGGAAAAAAAAGGAAACAAAGTTTTTGTAAATGCGGAGGGAAGAAGAAGGGGTTGAAGGGTAGGAAGGGGAATGGGGAAAAAAATTAAGACATATTATGTACAGATACATTCCCTATGATGCATGTGATCAATATGTATGACAAATGTGTACTAATAAAAACTAATGTTAAAAAAAAAAAAGCCTCACAGGGTTGGAGAGGGACAGTGGCCCAGCTGCAGAGTAAGGAAGACATCCTTCAATTCTTAATAGACTGCCAGTCAATTGTCCTGTTTTTAGCTTCTCCCCACTGACCCCACTTCCGCAGAGACCATGGGGCCACTTCCTGAGGCTGTTGGAGATTCTGAGGTGAAACTGGGAAGGGCCTCAGCTTTCCCTGCTCCTGATTTAAGATTCTGTTTGCAGGGTGGTGATGAGCTCTTTTCATCCTACCTGTTTTCTAGCTTCAAAATCTTGCTTCTACTGCCTCTTCCACTTTTCTCTCCATCCTGTGGGTTTATGCCTTTATGACAAGCTCTTCATTGTTGTTCTAGTAGATATGGGGAAGGAGCAAAAACAGATCCCTGTGTGCAATCCACTGTCTTTACCTGGAAGGTCTTTTGTAAGATCTTAACAAATAATTTCCACTGATGAAGTTCTATTCACTTTTTAATTCTTTAATGTTTTTTTTTTTGTTGGTTTTTTTTGGTTTTTTTTTTTGGTGCTGGGGATTGAACTCGGGTCCTTGTGCTTGCAAGGCAAGCACTTTAACCACTGGGCCAAATCTCCAGCCCAATTCTTTAATGTTTTTGAAGTATAGAAGTTAAGAATTTTTAAAATTAACTTTGTGTTTATTCTTACTTTCATTGTTTCCAAGGAAGCCTTTTTCTAAGCTAAAATTAGATATATATTAATTTTATTCCGTCCTAAGTAAAGTTGTCAAACAGGCATGATTCTTTGGGCCCCGGATTCCAATCTTCAGTTAGAGAGTTTCACTTTCTACCACCTTCATCTCTCTCCTTCTGGAGTGTCCCCAGTGCCTTTTAGAATCCCCATGGTAGTGTGTACTCACTAATTCCTCAAACAAGGCCTTTGTTTTCCTTCCATGTTTATTTTTTATGCTTCAGGCTTTTGACAACCCTACTTCCATATAGAAATGTATGTGTCCAGAGTCTTAGTTCATTATACTCTTTTCTGCTCTTTCTTAGCTCATAAAATGTACCAAAAGCTATTTTGGAGGAAACTTATATTCATTATTGATTTAATTCTTAGAACAGTCTGTGATGGTAAATATTAGAATCTGTTTATAAATGAGTCAGTTGAAACCTAGAGAGGTTAAGCTTCTTTCGTCCAAGAGCAGAAGGTGGGGTATCATGGGCCTGTGATACAACAGGCTTATAATCCTCACATACACAGTACTTCCAAAACGAGATAATATTTACTGTGTTATCTCATAGAATAAGACTTGAAAACTTTAAATTCTTTTTTTGGGGGGTGGGGAAACTGGGGATCCAACTCAGGGCCTTGTGCTTACTAGGCAAAGCGCTCTACCACTGAGCTAAATCCCCAGATCCCTAGACTTAAAATTCGTTATGGCTATTTTAAAGATAAAACATTAATCCCAACAGTGAGTCTCATGTTGAATTTTCAAATAAAACAAAAGCTTTAGGCAGCCGGGCCTTCCACTGCCATTTAGGGTTACATCTCTCCTCCTACCCACCCCCACAGAATGCGGCATCTGTTTGGCATTTATAACATGGTAGTTAAAGATGAAAGAAAATTATCTATGACCCTGGGAAGCCCTGCAGGAGATACATTATAAACTAAGCACTTAGCTGAGAAATTTGCATCTTTGAGCAGCGTATTTAGATATGTTGGCCTGTAATAAACAGATGTGTGAGCCTGTTCTCTATTTCATCCCTCATTTTTCAATTCAAAGAAGGATTTTTTAATTTTCATGGGAACAAAGGGTATCAAAATCACAGGGCATCTTTTCTGGTGGTTTCTATCTATGGTTATAAAAACACACATTCCTGTGATTTAACACACAGTTCTTAACCTTACTGGGCTCCTAACTAGGTTGCCAGGAATAGCAGAGGATTCCATGCCTTCTCTAGAGATTCAGTATTACTTCTCCACTAACTCAGAATCCTCAGCAATTCCTCTCTTACTGTGATTTGATTGGATTCCCTGGTTTCTTTTCTCTCCTCCCCTTCCCTCTAGTCCCTTCTCTTTCTTCCCCTCACCCTGCTCCCTCTCTCACATGTGTACTTCTTAAAGGACTACTATGTTCATTATATGTGACATCAAAATGAATCAGACCCTCTCTTCAAATATTTCATGGCCTAAATAAACACTATAATAGGGCTGGGGATTTAGCTCAGTGATTAGAGTGCTTGCCTTGCAAGCACAAGGGCCTGAGTTCGATCCCCGGCACCACAAAAAGAAAAAAAAATAATAAAATAAAATAAACACTATAATACAGTATGCAATACAATATATTTTAAAAATCCATTACTGAAGTCAGGCATATTGGCACATGTCTGTAATCTCAGCCCTTGGGAGGCTGAGGCAGGAAGATTGCCATGAATTTGAGGCCAGCCTGGCTTACCTAGTGAGTTTAAGGACAGCCCGAATTATGTAAGGAGATTCTGTCTCAAAAAATCAAAAACAAACAAACAACAACAACAAAAATACCTGAGCCAGGTGTGGTGGTGCATACCTGTAATCTCAGCACTTTGGGAGGCTGAGGCAGGAGGATCACAAGTTTGAGCCCAGCCTAGGCAATTTAGACCCAGTCTCAAAAAAAAAAAAAGACTGGGGCTGGGCATGTACCTCAGCTCAACACACACACATACACACACACACACACAAGCCATTATAGTAGGGAGCAGAATATGAATTTTTCTCTTTTTACTTCCAAAGAATGGCAGTTTCAGACTCCTTTCCTTCCACAAAAACCTCTGAATTTTGTCATATCCCTGTCTTCTGCTTTCAATGCATGGTATTCTGTCAGTTTTTCCCAGCCAAAAATTTCTGCTGTTTCTCTTAATATCTCTTAAAGTCTGCCCCTCCTCATTGACAGCATACACTGGCATTTTCTACTCCAAAATGCTTTCAGCAGCCTCCATGTCCCTCTTTTGATTGCTACTTTACTAATCTAAGCACCATCTTTTCTCCCTTGGACTGTGCAGTGTGTCCTGAATGGACTCTTGGCTTCTGTTTCTTCCATTTTTGCTTCATGATGATCTATTCTTAGAGTTGCTGCTAGAAAGCTCCCTTATAACCTCAGTTCAGCTTGTGTTTCAGCCATAATAGAGTAACAGAGTCTGGATTTACTTTCCTCTGTAATCAGAACACTGCCTCAAATAAAAGAGGTGATCAAAAAATACAGTGTTTAAATTTTTAAAAATGTATTACAGTAAAAAAATGTTGCCATTAACCCCCTCAAGATACTCCCTCTTGCTCTGACCACATATATTCCATCATTCTTGTCACTTTCTGAAGATGTTCTGGAAGTGCTCTTTCATGGCTTTATGAGATATGACCAAAAAATATAGTATATGCTGCTGCTGTGTGCCATCTAACAGAAAGGAAGGCTTGGAAAACAATTAAGGTGTGTCCTCATCCACCTTATTCACCAGATCTGGCACCATGAACTTCTGGCTTTTCCCCAAAGTCAAAATGACCATGAAAGGTAAATGTTTTGAATCAATTGAGGACATCAAGGCAGCCGTGATGGCACATCTAAAGATACTCACAAAGGAGGACTCCAGAACTGCTTCAGAAAGTGCCGAGAATCATGAGGTAAGTGTGTCCTAAACTAGGGTGGTTATTCTGAGGGGGGATTAATAGCAATGTGTCATAATAAATGTTTTAAAAAGTTCACTGTATTTTTGATCATACCACACATTTTGTGGCTTAGCATGTGGTCCATGTTGTTGCATGTTCCAAATCACGAAATATGTTTTTTTAATTGTCTTCAGCACATTCATTATTTCTTATGACAATTATCTAACAAATCATGTTTCTCCATATATAATGTTTTTCTCTACTTGCTTTCAATATAATTTTTTATACTTCCATTTTTGGTAGTTGGACTACAGTATGTCTAGTTGTGAGTTTCTTGTATTTAGCTTGTTGGGATTTGTTTGAAATTCTTAGATATGTAAGTAGATCATTTTCATAAAATTTGGGAACATTTTAACTACTTTTTTCTTTAGCTCTTTTTTTTTGTTCCATTCTCTTTTTCTTCTTATTCTGGGCCTCAAATCATACTTATGTTAAACCACTACAATATCTCACATGTCAATGAGGTGATGTTTATTACTATTATTTTTATGGTGAAAATATAAATTTAGAATTAACCAGCTGGATGCATTTTAGACTATTGCAGATTTGTTGGCAAAATCCAAAGTGTCACAACGAGGAGCCAGTTAAATGTCCGCCTGCTTCTCTCTGTCAGGCCTGCTTGGAATACTGACCTTGACTGCATCGAAGTCTCAGAGCTTCCTCATGGCCTGTGTGCTCGGGTGCTTGCTGGCTTTGACATCCACAGTGAACACAAGTGCACCGCTGTCTTCTGTCTCCTTTGTAGCAGACTCACGGTCAGGGGCAATATGACAATAGTACAGTGGTCAAGCATGTGTCTCCCAAGGGCCTTTCCTGAGGTGTCTGGGCTGCCTCTGGAGCTGTGGTGTCTTGACCCCCTTAAGGCGCAGCTCTTTTGTATGGCTGTGAGCGCCTTTCAGTACTGCCTTCTTGGCTTTCCAATCCTTAGTTTTGACTCTGTGCTGCTTTCGGTGCCATCTTGGTGAAAGGAGCTCTGTTCATTATTTACACTCTTAGTCTCCTTCCTCTTACAGAATTTAAATTTCTAGTGGTTCTTTTTTCAAGTTTATAGACTATAATGATCATGAAAAACACTTTCCAGACTTCTAGCTACAGGAAGTATAATTGGCACCCAGCTCCTATGGTCTAAAATTTGTCACCATGTCTTCTCTGAGGCCACAATTTCCGCAGATGCTCCCAGTGGAACAATGATCATGGCAGAGGTTCAAAGAGTTCCCTAATGTCTGACACTGGCTCAAGGACTCCCTGACAGGCTTGCAGAATTTTTCTTGGTCTTTCAGGACAGCCTAGGAAACTTTCACCCAACTTTTCTCCCTTTTGTCCTTCATTCCAGGTTGAGCTGATGGCTATCACAGTCTTTCCAAGTCTCACCCCACCCATCATTTCTATAACAAACGTTTCTCTTAATAAAAGCCTTAATGCATAGGCCATTCTTAGCATCTGCTTTGAGGAGGCTCCTGAATAACCTGAGTAAAAGAAGGAATGGTTTGAGAAAGCAGGCAGTAAGGTAATGATCTAGGACTGACTCATCTACTGCCTGGCGGGAAAATAAGATGCTGTTTTCTTGGCAGGTAGAACACAGAAAGTCCCCGGAAAGTGGTATTGCTGAATATTTCAGCAGTAGTGAGTTGAGAAAAAGGATCAATGTACAGAAATGTTGTGAAATAGATAACACAGACATTCTAAAAATATGGGGGCACAATGCTTTTTAAAGATAGTGGAGTTGGCTTGTTATTGCTAAATCCTGTTGATGTCCTGCAGAAGGATAATGAGGGAGTGAAGACTACTAATAAAACCTTAGTAACTAAGAGGACGAGCCACAGTCCATCAGTGATGGCTTAACACAGAGGCCCTGGGGTACGAGGGCAAGCACATTCGAGTAGCAGCCTGAAAACATAATTGTTAGAATTGTAAAACTCCCAAGGTGTTTGAGTGCTCGGCCAAGGCAGGTCTGTTATGTGAGCATCTGAACACTGATGGAGAAGGCTCAGGACCTCAAACTGTAGAACAGGGAGGAGAGAAAGGACAAGTCCCAACCACTGTGGCCCTGAAAGCAACTGCAACCGCGACTGTGGTCTGTCACTCTTGCTGAGATTCCCCTTAGCAAGAAGGCCCACAGGAACCATAAAGGAGCTGTTCTCCAGACCTGTGAGGAAAAATGACACTGTAGAGTAAAAGTGGTAGACTGCAGCAGCCAGGAGAATATGACTCTCAGATTACCCAAGAAGGGCGAGTTGCTCAAAGATCACAGCTCCTGGGCTCTGAAATCTACAGCGTTTGTGTCAAGGTATACTTGACAAAAATGAGTGTGGCAGGGAACTAAGGTAAATCAATTCCTGGAAGAAACTGGACTCCCTTGATAGCTGACTTTGGCTCAGAACTGTCCAGTGTCTTTTCCAAGTCTTCCTCAGACTGCTGGATAGTCCATCTGTCAAACCCACCTTCCCTTTTCACCCTCATTTGGTGTCAGACTTGCATCAAAATCTGATGGCTTTCCCAGGCTTTCCAATTCCCTTCCTATTTCGCTTCCACTAATAAAATCCTTGCACATTTACTTCCTTCCTGGTGTCTGCTTTTCAGAAGACCCAGATTAACTACACACTGACTCTTTTGTTTTCTATTTCTCTGTTGACATTCTCTGTCATTTACTCATTATTCCTGTACTCTCTACCTCTACTGGATGTATTGTCTCCACAAACTATTTTTATTATCAAAAATACGACTGCAAAGGGGCAAATGTGTTAAACATCCTTGATTTTGAGAAATTCAAGATTCAAATTTTTTCTTTAATTCTAAGGAAGTATTAAATATAATTGTCACATCTCATTTTAACTGACCAGGAAATTGTGTCCTGATGTTTTAGAAAGCCTGTCACTTTTTCCTAGGAAAATAAATTGTCAAGTGATTGCATAACGTTATGTAAGAAATTAGTTGACGTTAGAGGAAGTGCAGTGAAGGATATATGGGCACTGGCTGAAATATTTTTGCAATCTTAGTTCATATTCCTTGCTGAAGGAGTATTAAGGGATATTTAATAAATATAAATGTATTTATTTGATATTTGTATAGCTAAATCTCAACAGGAAACCTCTGAAATATTGATCTTTTCAGTGGATTATAATTCAAACTCAAAGAAGTTCTCTCCTCTTTCTCTAATATATTGCTGAACAAATCTAATTGCAATTTTTTAAAGTAAAGATTAACAGTGTCTTTTAAAAAGTCTTTGCTCTCAGGGTTGGGGATTCAGCTCAGTGGTATAGTGCTTGCCTAGCAGGTGTAAGGCCCTGAGTTTGATCCCCAGCACCCCTCAGCTCCTGCCACAAAAGGAAAAATCTTTGCTCTTATTTCACAGTGCAGGTTGAGCTTCTCTAATCCAAAAATTCAAAATACTCCAAAAGATAAAACTTTTTAAGTTCTGATGAGATGCCACAAGTAGAAAATGCTGCACCTGACTTCACGCGATGGGTTACAGTCAAAATGCGGATGCAGTAAAAATATTGTTTAAAATTACTTTCAAGCTGTACATAATACATGTATATAAAACATGAATGAATTTTGTGTTTAGACTTGTGTCTCATCCCCCAATATCTCATTATTTATATGCAAATATTCCAAAATTTGGGAAAAAAATCTAAGATCCAAAACATTTCAGATAAGGGATACTATATATATATATATATATATATATATATATATATATATATATATATATATCTGTCCTGGATAATTGTACCACTCACATTGTTTCAGAACCTAGAAGATGAGGGTTTAGCTCAGTGGTAGAGCGCTGGTCTAGCAAGTGCAAGGCCCTGAGTTCAATCCCTAGCATGCCCCTTCCCCAAAGAAACTATTGGGTATGCTGAGGAAAATAAGTTCATATTTCCTATTTAATTTTCTCCTCAAGGCTTCAAGAACTAGATACTAAATTGCCTATTGGCATCAATATATCACAATTCCCAAAGTGCCCCTAGATTAACTTGTCAAAATGGAATTAATCATTTTCTCCAATAACTTTATTCTTTTTCCTCTAATTTAAAAATATTAATTAATGAAAATATGGTTGACGTGAGCTCTAAAAGAAGGTGATATCTAGCCAGCAAGCCTAATTATTGATTTTGTCTCCCATTTATATATTAAACCCATGTCTTTTCTCCTTCATGCTATCATTATCTACTACAATAACATCCTGATTTTAGTCTCAAGCCCCTCCTCCCTCCATACTTCTGCCACTCTGCCAGGGCTCTGTCTGAATTTCGAGGCTATCTCTTGAGTGGCTTCCTATTGTGTGGAGAGCACAGACTCCCCCTGGTCTTGGCTTCATCTTCCTCTTCAGCCTCCCCTCCTGCTGTACTCCTGTGGGGGTAACTTCTTGTCCCACAGCATCAGACTGGGCCTTGGTTTCCTTCTTTTTTTGGGGTACTGAGGATCAAACTCAGGGCCTTGCGCTTGGTAGGCAAGCCCTCTTAACCACTGAGATAAATCCCCAGCCCCTGGGCCTTGGTTTCCTGCCTTCATTCACACTGCTGTCTCCTTAAGAACAGTGCTCTTTGTGCCCTGTCGCCTGTGATTTAGCCTCTTTTGTCAATTCAGGTACCTACCTCAGGATGCCCTCCTTAATTTATGATACCAGATCAAGGGTCCTTCTCTGATCTCAGAAACTAATATGCCTACTTTTGATTGTTCTGGCTACCATGATGATTTTTTAAAACTTTCTCCCTCTCGTAAATGTTATGCTAAATTCAGTATTTTGTTGTTAGGCTAAATTGATGAAAATAGTACTCAATGTTACAGATACACATAATGAACACTAGGTGTCACTCTTTATCTTTTGTTTGAGAAAATAAGCGGCCGGTAATTGTACCTATAAATTCAGTTTTAAAAATTATCTTTCTAGTGGTAGAGCGCTTGCCTAGCAAGTGCAAGGCCCTGAGTTCGATCCCCAGCACCAAAAAAAAAAAAAAAAAAAATTATCTTCCTTCTCCTCCTTTCTCCTCCCCCTCCTCCTCTTCCTTTTCTCCTTCTCTTCTTTCCTCCCCTCCTCCTCTTCTTTCCTCTCATCCTCCCCTTTCTCCCTCTTCTCCTCCTCCCCTTCTCCTCCTCCTCTTTCCTCCCCATCCTTCCACTTCCCCCTCTTCCTCCTCCTCTTCTTTCCTCCCCCTTCTGCCCTTTCTCCCCTCTTCTCCTCTCCTCCTCCTCTTCCTCTCACTCCTCCACCTTCCCCTCTTTCTACTCTTCTTCCTCTTCCTTTCCTTCTCCTCCTTCCTCCATCCTTCTTTTTTCTAGTTAAATCTTGGAGTTTAAAAAAAAGAAAGCCAGGCATGTATGCCCGCATTCTGGGGGAAGCTAAGGCAGGAGGATCACAAGTTCAAGCTCAGCTCAGCCTGGACAATTTAGTGACTTGGTGGGACCCTATTTCAAGGGCTGAGGATGTGCAAAAGCCCTGGGTTCAATCCCAGTACCCCCAAAACAAGAATAAAAATTCCTGTCATAAAGGACTTTTATTTGTTTTTAAAAATACCTATCCAGGATTGATAAGGAACAGTTAAATATCAAAACAAAAAACTACTCCATTATGTGTTAGCTTAGAACTGCCAGCCCTATTAATATTTATTTACCAAGAAACAAATTTATTGATTTTTAAAAACGTGTAGAATAAAAAAAATGTAGTAAATTATGTTGTTTTTGAAAACTCAGGGACCTTGATTAAAGCGCTGAGAAAAGTGTCTTTTCAAACTTGCTCTAATCTAAACTGGGTGCAATGGTGCACATCTGTAATCCCAACACTGGGAAGATGAGGTAGGAGGGTTATAAATTTGAATCCTCCCGGGGCAATTTAGTGAGACACTTTCAAATCTTTCAAAAATAAAAAGAGCTGGGGATGTAGCTCAGTGCAGCTCCTCAGTTCAATCCTCAGTACCACAAAAACAAAGCCGCTCCCCCCAGAAATCCTCTCTAATCTTCACAAAAGGTAAACTCTTTTAACTTTTGCCAAAAAAATGAGTAGTAAATATTTTATAATCTATGATAATTATAGATCTATCAAAATAGTAAAGTTTACAGGATGTTGAGGAATATACCAGAAACGATGCTATACTGAGGACATGTTTTCGAAAGCAAAATCTTTACACCATTTTATTTTTTAAAGTGATTTTTAATATTTCTTACATATAGCAAGATTCATACTATTTTCTTTCTCAAACCTAACACTCTCTCAGTTTACCAGCTTTGTAAATAGCTCTGCTTCCATCTAATTATTTTAGTTTAAAACTTCGTGGTCATCTTTGAGTTTTCTTTTTCGTTCATCTTCTGTATCCAGATCATTAGCAAAATCTATTAGTTCAGCCTCCAAAATGTATTTCTAATCTGTCCACTATTCTTTCTTTACTGCCACCCTTCTGGTTGCAGCTACAGCCTCTCACCTGCTGCCGAAGCCTTCTTATTACCACTCGCCCAAGTTGCATGCACCACCATGAATCTCAACAATGTGCAGTGTATATGTATGGAGACAGCTCCATTCTAGATCTATTTTGCAGAGGACCCAAAAAGAACAACCTCAGGTAGAAAGTCCTCTGAAATTTGAACGAATCCAAAGAAAGTTCACATACTGATAAGTACTATGAGACACTTGAGGTGACCAATCCTAGGAACATCACAAAGCCATCTCAGTCCTAGTACTTTAAGAAAATTGTTGTCTTTCTATTACAGCAGATATTACTGACAATGTTCTTTTCTTGGTTGGAGTCTAAATGTTCAGAACTGCCAGAACTGGTTATGTATATTAGTGAAAAAACACTGAGTCTTGCAAGAATTTCTCTTGCGGCAATAATGCTTTTTATTATATGCAAAGACAGCTTTTGCAAATAAATGAAAATTTCATTTTCTTATTTTAATCAGTATAACCTCTTTGCAATTCATCTTGTTGGAGGACGTGTATTTGATAATTCCCCATTTCCAAGGTGCTTTATAGTGGTTGAGTTAGAAGCAGAGTGATGTTCTCTTTCCCTTTTAAGGAAGGGTAATTTCTCCCACAAAATTTACTATGTACAGTATAAAGTAGACCCATACATTTAATTTTCCTGGAAACTTATTTTTACCTCTATTCAATAGATAACCTCTAGTCTGAAACACAATTGTATTTCATCACCTGATGTAACAGAAAAACTGAGAAGGCTTGGAATTAAGTGTTCCTAGTAGCTTCAATTTTCCTGGTATCTCCGGATCTTCTGATTCTTGTTATTTTTCAGTATGTTCTTTGATTTGATATGTTCATTCACCCCATTTAGCACAGAGAGGGAACATTAAGCACATATAACTACCTGAAAATAATACTTAGGTCCCATATTTAACAAATAGAAGTTTTTGTTTCCAAAGTATGTTTTTCTCCCAAGATTTGTGTAATACTACTTTAAAAGTTCCTATCCTTATTCTAAAAGTATCTTTCCAAGAATGGATAAAAGAGGTAGGGAACAACATTATGGTAGCTACATTATAACTAGGAATCATGTCTTAGGTATTTCTCCCTAATTTATTTTTTTCATTTCATTTCATTTGGAGGGGGTGCTGGGAATTGAACTCACGGCCTTAAGCTTGCTAGGCAAGTGCTCTACCACTTGAGCTAACCTCCCCACTCCCATTTCAGATTTGAGATGGGGTTTCACTATGTAGTCCAGGCTGGCCTGCAACTCACTATTATAGCCCAGGCTGACCAGGATCACATTATTCTCCTGCCTCAGCCTCTTGAGTATGGATATGCACCACTACACCTGGCCTGATTTTATATGCTTTAATAATATTGGTTACAGGTTATTGAATATATTCTATTCTGTCAGTGGCTGAATTGGGCACTCCCTTATTTTCTCATTTAACTTAGTCTTTGCATCAGCCCTACTAGATAGGTGTTTATAGATGAGGAAACTGAGGTCCGTAATACTAAGTAACTACCCAAAGCCACACAACCAGCATGTGACAATGCAAGGACTCAATCCCAGTTCTTTCTGGACCCAAAATATGTTTGCTCATTTGCTTTTAACTATGCTGTACCTCCTCTTATGCCCTTTCTCCCAAATATTCTCAAATAGCTTCTTGAAAGAATCAATGACAATCTTTGAATGTCTGGCAGATTTTGAATCTTTGGAATTTCCTGTCATTTTCATGAATGAGTCCAAAGTGCAGTCAATCATGGAGGACCTGTCTGAGCCAAGGGACAATTTTAGAAAGTACTTTTTAGATTTTCTTTTCAATTGTATCCTTAAACTTAGAAAGTATTTCTCATACTTAAGCTGAGAAATTAGTTATCCCTTGTAGCAATAAAAAGGAGTCCCTACTAGTTGCCTATGTTCTACATGCAGATTATCTATACAGTATTTGTTATTCTATGATAATTGGTGGTAAAGCTGCAGTCTTGTAGGGCATTCGATTCTCACTAAATAGGCCTCTGTGGAGCCTAAACAACCCTCAAGTGCTATTAGTGCTCTGCTCACACTAGCAGGGGAAGTGATGAAAGTCTAGGCTGATGGATACACATTAGGAGCTGTGCCTTGGAATGCCAACACAGGCTGAATGCTGAAGGGCAGATGACCACAGTGAAGAAAGCGGATTGTTGCACCCAGTGAGGTGCTATGCTGATTGATGAGCAGGTCAGTTTATGACTGTAGCTATTATCTTAAAAAGAAAAGGAATGTAAACATAAATGTAACTAGCACTGGTTAATTCCTTGTTATTTTATTCATAGAACTTTCCTCATAATTTCTTTTATTCTCTAGGAAGTTTGATTTTTTTAAGAAATGTTGGGAATTAGACAAAAATTTCACTGAAGACTGAAAATATTTTTCATTTAAACTACAGCCAGAGTTATAGACATGTATTACTTATTTTCCTTCCTTATTTTATCCCCAGGAAAAATGTTAAAATTCAAGTTTGATCAAGATTCAAGTTTGTTTTGGTCCTAAAGTAAGCTGTAATATTCAGTTATAATATCACAAAAAATAAATACTTAGAAGCTAAATATCACGCAAATTAAAGGCAATTATTTTGTTCTGATTATAAGAAACTTAAATTTAGAATTTTAAATTATATATTCCAAAGACAAAAATCTAAAAAACTTCTAATAAATAACACTTCTAATGATGATGAAATAAAAATAATTTAGGGGTTGAGGATTTGGCTCATGTGGTAGAGTGCTTGCTTAGCAAGCAAAAGGCCCTGAGTTCAATCCCCAGAAAAATAATAATAATAATTTAAAGCCCTCTAAGTAAGAAGAAAAAAATCAGTAAATCTTTTAGCAAGTTACAGAATTTTAGAGAGAAAAATATGTAGGCTTGAAAATAAAGGCTGGGACATTAGTATAGGTTTCGCATGAGGATTTAGGTGTGCCTTCCTCCTGAACCAAGCACAACAGTGCGATTAAGGGAAGTGACACCTATTTGAAGGATGTTAAGAAAGTAAAATTTTGTTTTGTTTCACACCATTAGCCTAACATTGTAGCATGAGGTTGGTCAGGTGACACCTTTAGTAATTATGGTGGCAGATGCTGGTAAGTACAGAGTCCCAAGAGAATTTCAGGCAGTGGGTTTAAAATCCTGGTTTCTCTTTGATATGGAGGGCTAGAGACTCAGCCCCTCTTTCCCAACTCCTTAATCTCACCATTCCCCTCAAAAATTCAGGTTCAGCAAAATACCACCAAAGTTGTTTTTATTCTCTCCTTTAACTAATGTTATGCCTTCCAACCTCTTATTTCTTTATTTATAATCTATTTTTAGTTTATATTAGTTTTCTTTATCTATTTTCTCTTAGCTTTCCATTTCCCAGTAATTTTGCCTAAAATTTAATTGTTTAAGACTTACAGAGTATATATTTTGTTTAAAGAATATTATCATTTCTCATGCCTATTACTGGAGTACAGTTGGCTATGTGCACTACATTTTATATATCGTCAGATTCAATCAACCACCGATCAAAAATACCTTTAAAAAATAAAAATTGCAAAAGAATTGCATCTGTACTGCGCATGTACAGACTTTTCCCCTTGTCATTGTTCTCTAAATCATACAGTATAACAACCATTTAAATGGTATTTATACTGTTTTAGGTACTATGTCATCTAGAGATGATTAACAGTATGCTGGAAGATATTTGTAGGTTACATGTAAATGCGATTTTGTATAAGGGGATTGAGCATCTGTAGACTTTGGTGTCCATGGGAGTTCCTGGAACCAGTTTCTTGCTGATACTCAGGGATGACTGTAATACCCATGTCATTATACCCTACAGAATTTTATATATAACTCAGTCTGATTCACTATTTTTCTTTCTTTGGGTGCTGAGGATTGAATTTAGGGCCTTGCACTTGCTATGCAAGTGCTCCACCACTGACCTAAATCCCCAGCACCCCCCCCCGAATCACTATTTTTAAATCTTATTTGGATAGTATTTAGATACTTGTTAAAAGCTATCTTACTTTTTTCTTGTCTTTATATATTGTTTTCTAAATGTATTTTTTTTAATATAATGGTTTATTGACTAAAATTTGTTTTGTTGGTAGTGTTTTATTTAAAAACAATCTTCAACACACATTTAAGTAATTTTCCCAAATGAAACCAGCAGGGATTATGAGTCCCTAAAGCAGATGTACCACAGTAATACTTTAAAAAAAGAAAACAAAATACTTAAAGCTACCTGAAGAGACTTTCCTGATTGAAAACTGAGTATATATTTCAGTTAATCTGAATTTGACAACCAGTCATACTTTGAGCCTGACCCAACCTCACAGCTCATTGTTCCCTCATACTTACACAGAGCTCAGACACTGAATTCTGGAAGCGGCAGCAACTTGAAAACTGAGGTTAAGGTACTGAACAGCAATTTCTAGGGTTCCATATGCAGGTAGGACATTTCATCCAGGAACAATAGTCCCTTAGGGAGATAGGGATTATCACGATCTCCTTTTCTGGAAATTATAGATTATTTCTAAAATTCTCATGACTGTCCCAGAGTCATTCTTGTGTTTATTTCACAATGCGTTCTTGGATGCAGCACACATGATACACCCAGATGTGAAAATGGAACCACAGTCCCTGCGTTTCCAAAAAAATCCATGGCTGACCCTCACCCACTTGACATCCACAACTGATCCTTCTGCTTCCTTGCTGAAGAATTCAGCCTGGGATGTTGGCTATAGCTTAGGGGTAAGGCCTAACAAGTGGGAGGCCCTGAGTTTGATTCTCAGTACCACCAAAAAAAAAAAAAAAAAAAAAAAAAGGAAAGAAAAGCAATTTCAGTCAGATTCATCCTGACTTAAATTTTTGAACCCTTTGAAACTTTGAGCCTTTGGAACCTTTGAGCCCATGAGTTTGTTTCTAATCCTGTTTCTACAAACCAAAAACATTTGGATGATTCATCTTTTCCTTCAAATAACTCACCTGAAGCATTAATAACAACAATAAGACTATAATACAGGCCAACAGTTAGTCATTACTTATTAAATTCCAGGGAGGCTAAATATCATACATGCATTTTCTCATGTGTAAGTGCTTCATTATACTGTGGTTTTTTTTGTTGTTTTTTATTTGTTTGTTTGTTTGTTTGGTTGTAGTACTGGGATCAAATCCAGGGCCTTTGCCCTGAGCTACATCCCTAGATCTTCTTATTTTTATTTTTTATTTTGAGATAGGATCTCAGTCACTAAATTGCCCAGAGTGGGCTTGAACTTTTGATCTTCCTGCCTCACCCTCCTAGAGGGTTGGAATTACAGGCGTATATACCACACCTGGTTTATATTGGTATTGTTCCTATTTTTACACCAAGGGAATTGTGGCTTCGGGAGAATGCAGTTTTGCCAAGGCTATGCCTGGTAAGTTGTGGAAAGTTGAATTTGGATCTCTCTAATTTCAAAGTTCTACGTTTTCTTTTTCTTTTGCTATCCCATCACTTTCCTCTCTAGTTTAATTTAATTAAAAATGAACACAGCTACCTTTTTCCATCCTGTGTATCACTAATAAAAGTTTTAATACAAGATTTAAAAAAAATATTCCTAGCCTAGCCCTATCCCATGCCAAATTGACACAATTTTGTGAATTGGTTTTAATAACACCTTTGGCTGTTTATCTACTCAACAAATGTGCTATAAGCATGTAGTGCAACCTTTTGGCCACTACCCAGCAAATCATCTTGCTTCCATCTTCTAGAGAATAGAATGCGATGCTTTATTTCCTATATTTTTCTCTTGAGAAAAATGATAAATTCATTCAAAATGAACTTTTGATTCTGGTTCCTCTCTAATTCCTAAGCAGCTTCCAGCACATGGAGTCTTGACCTGTTAATGACTTCTTTGTACAACTACATCCATTTACCACTCCCAGTTGCCAGTCTTTCCCCACCACTGATGTCCCTGCCTTTCTCATGGTGATAGCCACCAAAGGTATGGTCCCATTTGGGACTAATTTTACAAGGTGAAGTGGGAACAGAGATTCTGATAACATCTGAGAAAGACAAATAAAATATTGTTTGCTGCTAAAGCAGTGAATGGACATTAAAGCTAAATTATCGTTAGTTGTTTGTTTTTTATTTTTTATTTTTTTTTGGTGCTGGGGATCAAACTCAGGGCCTTGTACTTGCTAGGCAAGTGCTCTATCACTTGAGCTAAATCCCCAACCCATCATTTGGTTTTTTTTTGGTTTTTTTTGTTTTTTTTTTTTGGTGCTGGGGATTGAACTCAGGGCCTTGTGCTTGCGAGGCAAGCACTCTAACTACTGAGCTAAATCCCCAGCCCACATCATTTGTTTTTATATCTATAGTAATTATGACTTATCACCACTTGTTTTCTATTTTTGAATAATCCATAATATGAAAGTCTTTATTCTTAAAGTTTATTAATGTCTAATGGCACAGGAAATGAGAATAAAATTCTTCATTTAATTAAGATGCTTTATACCATGTTAATCAGTCTTTTAAAATCTGTCTGAATCAAAGACAGGAGGATTGATGTGATATTATTTTAGCATAAGTTGTGCTTGACACAACTACTAATGTTTATGTAAGGACAAAGACAATAACTCTCCACTTATTAGATGGTGCATTTGTCCATACATGTTTTTATTATAGTCCTTCAAAAAAAAAAAAAAAAGCAGGAGTTGAGGATTCAGCTCAGCAGTAGAGCTCTTTGCTAGCAAGCACAAAGCCCTGAGTTTGATCCCTGGCATGCCACCACCCCCCCAAAATAAAGAAATGAATGCAGTGTGATAGCTCAAGAGGTATCTATCTTATTTAGGTATTTGAAAGGAATTCTATAATGTTCTAAATGACACGGGTGATGGAACATGTATGGCAGACCTCTGCTATTTTTGCCTGCCCAGAATAATTTTCTTCTGTTTGGGGAACAATGTTTTGATTTTCTTTTGGAAAATTATCCCTGCACCTCTCTTGGTCTGCATCTATTTGAGGCAAACGCATCCCCCCCAGTTTAAGGCTTGATCCTGTGGCTCAGATCTAAGTAACCAAAGGTGCTCTGATTAGTTCAGTGGTGAGTATGTGACCCTATCCAGGCCAAGGAGTGTCAGATTTAGTCTTGGCTGGGTTCAGTGTAATCTGTTCATACTTAATTTCTGAGTTGCTACTTGAGTACCTTTTCTAATATTTGAGAAGAGTCTGCCTGATTCTTAGAGGAAAGCGGGGATGGAAAAAGATCAATTTGTAATGATGTTTAAACACCTAGATTAGGATTCTGTCACTTACAACCAAAACAGTCTTGGAGAAAAAGAAAAAAAACAGTCCTGATTAATGCTGAGAGTTAAAGGTAGAGAGAATCAGGGGAAGTCCATGACAGTGTTAACCTGAGATCGTAGGTCATAGTCTGCCTGCAAAGGAGACAGCCAGCACATATAAAAACAAGGCAGAGGGCCGGGGATTTATCTCGGCAGTTAGAGTGCTTGCTTAGCAAGCGCAAGGCCCTCAGTTCGATCCCCAGCACCAAAAAACCCCCAAATAATTAAATGTCAAATTATATGGTGCTGCAGACTCTCAATGCTATATAGCTTTAGCAAATCAGAGATTAACTTTCTTTGAGGTACCTGGGATAGGAGATAGTAGAGAAGGTAGAATCAGAGTCAGCCTAAAAGGGCAGGCAGGAGTATCTGAATAAAGGTGAAAAAAGGTTAAGGCAGGGAATTTCAGAAAAACTCTGAAAACAAAACACTGTAGTGTGGACCATAGTGGAGGTTTAGCTAGAGACTACTGAAGGTAAAGGTGCATGGGTGAATGGGACCAGGTCTCAGAGGCCTTGAATGTCAAATAGAAAATTTGTACTTTTTTGGTGCAAGCATTAGGAAATTACCGTATAATTTTGAGTGGGTGATTAGATATTAAGTGGGAACATTAATCTGTCAATGTTGAAGAGTGGGTAGATTGAAGTCAGTGTGACTTGCTATGTAGCTGCGATAATGGTGACACATAATAAATTGTGACATTACATTATTTCTTAGGATATTTTAAAGATAATTTGGCACCCAAGACTAATGAGATGATGAAAAGTAAAACATAATTTCTTTTTGAAGTCCTTAGTCAACAGTATAACAACAGACTAAAATAAAATGCACTGTAATGTTATAAAGTGTAAGAACATCAAGCATTTGTATCAAGATCAGGATGTTCTAAGGCTTATTAACTAGTTGGCCTTTTAAAAAATAAACTGCAAGTCAGTGTGGTTTACTTGGCTCCTGGCCTCTCTGTATCAGCCAATTAAAGCCACAGTCCTCCTTAAGAATTTCTAGCAGAACAAAAAGTGGAAGCAAATTAATAAATTATTAAAAGCAAGCTTAACTGCTGTTTCTAAAATATCTCCTCTCCATCTCTGCCTTTCAGTTTTCAACAGACCTGCAAATTCAGACCCTCATAGGTCTGCTCTTGCCTTCTTTTTTGCTCTGTCCAGTCCAACTTATATGTGGCTGCCAGAGCTCTTTGAGTTACAGCTCAGATTATATCATACTCTGTTCAAAAAAACCTAACAATTTTCTATTGCCTTCCAGAAACTTTAATGTAATGTTCAAGGTCATCCAGAAGTCTATCCTCAACTTCCCTCCCCAGCTTTATTTCTTAGAACAACTTGCTTGCACTACATGCTCCATCAAGTCAGACCATACTTTCCTCTGCAGACAAAAGAAATGCTTTTATCTCCAAAGCCTGTAACATCTGTCTCCTCAGAGTTACATAGCTTTCTGGTTTAACCTCTTAGAGGACGTGTCACGTTTACCCTCACCCACAATAATTGAGCCTTCTCCCAACTTAACCATAAGCAGTTTGAAGGACCACATATTGTTCATTCTTTTAAGTTCTTCACAAGACCAATATAAACATCTTTACTGTTTTTTGTTTTTTGGGTTTTTTTTGAGTACAATACTAGAATTGAGCTCATGGCCTTTGCACTGAGCCACATCCCCCGCCCAGGCTGGGGTGAAGTTTGCAATCCTTCTGCTTCAGACTTGCACCATGCCTGGTTTGCTTTTACCCTCATCAAAATTACATGCACTTAGAGTTGAAAGAGCCCAATACTTTCACAAGGCTGGTTAGGAAAAATAGTGATTCCCTACTGCTTATTCTCTTATCTAATAATTTTGGTATTTATTTTTATTTATCTAAATAATATTACAGTTATTTCAAGATTTGTCAGTTTTGACATTATGATTGGAACTCTATTATGGAAGACAAAGATTTAGATCTCTTCCAGTCTTCCCCTGAATGGTCCAAAACACACATGGTATCCTTCTGGTACAGTTATAATTTTTGTTAGATATATAATGTGTATATTAATTTTTATTATACAGTATATCAATAAGTAATAAGGTATATGTAAATACTGTTCACAGCTGAGCCATATAAGTAGCTGAGCCATATAAGTATGATTACTTGGTCTTTTCTGTATCTTATTTTCTTTAGGATTGCTCATTACATAGTTTCTTTTTCTTTTTTTTTAATGTAGTTTCTTATGTTTGTTTTGTTGTCTCTATATTTCACTAATTCGATCTCAAAGTCTCCAGTAATTCCCTAAATCTCTTAATACACTTACATGTATCAAGTGCTCCATCAATTTAGTTTTCTTAAGAAGACTTGTGCTTTTGGACTTATTTCAATCTGGACCAATTGACATCTCTCCCTAGCAGACAGGCATTATTTTGGAATATTTCTTCATCATCTTTCTGGGAATTCTGTAGGCCTCTCTACTATATTGTATCTTTTGTTTCCTGTACCCCATATTTTGCTTGATTGTGACTTACTCCTCTATTTTTCCTTCCTTCCTTCCTTCCTGCAGTGCAGGGGATTGATCCCAGAACCTAATGCATGCTAGACAGGTGCCCTACCACTGAGTTACCACCTCAGTCCTTTTATTTATTTATTTATTTATTTATTTATTTATTTATTTGACAAAGGATCTCACTAAGCTGCCCACACTGGCTTTGAACTTGTGATCCTCTTGGCTGTGATTACAGGTATGTGCCACTATGCACTGCTTTATCTTTTGTTTTAATGAAACATACTTACTAAAACAGAGCTGCAGATGTTGCTTGAGAAATAATGCATGGAAGGTAAAGCTTTGAGACTTGCATGAGTGAAAATGTCTTCCTTTGACTGTCCCACTTGGTTGATAGTTTAGCTGACTCTAGAATCAATTACTTAGAAATGATTTTCCTTCAAAACTTTGAAGGCATTCTTCATTGTCTTCTAGATTCCAATGTAGAGAAGTATAAACCTATTCTGATTCCTTTTGCTATGACTTGTTTTTTCTCTCTACAATAGTTTGTCGAATTCTCTATTTATTCTTCATTTTAATACATCTCAACATAATATCATTTGGGATGAATATTTTATTCACTATTAGGTTTTTTCATTTCAAAAATTTATATCCCTCATTTCTTGAAATTTTTCTTGAAGTATTTCTTTGATAATTTTCTTTGATGATTTCTCTTACTCTCTTTCTGAAACTCCCATTAGCCGTTTGCTGACTCTCTAGGGGACTAGAGATTTTTAATTTGCAAAATCTCTCTTTACATAATCCTTTTATATATTCAGTATCTTCTCTATCTTTCTAAATATCCTTTGAGATTCTGTTTCAATGCATAGCTCTGTTTTCTCCAAATTTCTTTCTTTTTTGAGGGGAGGAGTGCTGTAGATCGAACTTAGGGCCTTGCACTTGCTAGGCAAGCACTTTACCACTGATCTAAATCCCCAATCCCTCCAAATTTCTTTTTCTATTTTGTTTTGCTTTCCGTCTTTCATGCTAGAGACTTCACTAATATTTAGTGGTCCTCAGTTATGAGGTCAAATTCAAGAGAGTGACACTAAGAATCTCTGAGCACATTCAACAATGAAATAAGATACTTCCATGACAAAGAACAACTGAAGAAATTTATAACCTCCAAACCACCTCTACAAAATGTCTTGAAGGACATCCTGGAGAAGGAAAGAGTTAACTACATTTACAAGGACACTAAAAAAAT
>PVJO010019291.1:0-34631 GCA_004026905.1 Hystrix cristata | reverse complement strand
GGGGCGCCCAGTGGTGCCTCGTTGGGTCTTTGGGGAACGAAGAGGTCTAGCTTTGTTTCTTAGAAACCGATGACCAAGGTGTCTGGGGGAGACAAAGCCCAGCCAAGGCCATACTTGGGGTTTGGTGCTCTGGAGACAGCCCACCTGGGGCTCACACCCTTCTCCACGCAGGAGACCAGCCTAGGGGTAGCACCCGCTGCCCCAACCCCCGAGTCGGAGAGGGACAGTTGAGTCAGATGGTGGGGGGTGGGGAGGACGAGGGTGGGGAAGGGCAGGCCATCCTACCTGGGATCCCGTGGGGTTTCAGAGGCAGCGGGTCTCAGACATGCTTGTGTTGTCTTTTTGCTTTGAAGTTGACCGGACTGGGGCGGATAGAGAGAGGCCAGCCGTGTAGCGCCTGCGGTGACCAGTGCCCTGGGTTTGCCTTGCACAAATGGAGGTAGGACGCCTTACATGCACAGCACTGCGGGGAGAAAAATAAGTAGCATTTCCTCCTGCAAATAGGACTTGTAAGTCACATGGAAAGAATGCAAAGGCTGTTCCTTTAAGAGCGCTACATCTGCTACAAATATTGAAGGTGGAAGTGGTGGCCAGACGCAGGAGGATGCTGGCAGCCAGGGCAGGCTGGCTTCCTCATGTGAGAGTTGAGGTGGCTTCACTAGGCTGGGTGTCTAGGTAACTCAGCCCCAAACAACTCACCCTGGTCTCAGCAGTGCTGCCAAGTGCCAGAGCGCAGCATGAGCAGGACTGCCTGCCTGGCTGGTGTTTTCCGGTGGTGTTTTTAATTCAGCCCCTGTGACTCTGGGTCCCAACCGCAAATCTGCCACTGCCCGCCTGCGCTGTGTCAACCCTCTTCAGTGGCCAGATGTTTCTCATTAATGTGCCTTGAATGTTGACTTCCAGGCAGCCTCAGCCTGGACTGGAATGAGGTTTGGGAGTCAGGGATCTGGGTGCCCTCTTGATGCATCTGGCTGCCAGGGCACAGGTTGAGAAAAGTTGAGGCGCAGGCACTTGGACCTTCAGAGTGGTGAGGTAAAGCAGAGGGGACTCCTCTTTGGCAGCTTCATAAACAGGGAAGATAGTGACAGGCGCAATCATCCAGTGTCCTCTGTCTTGCCTTCCCACCACTCACACCTCCCTCCAACGGGCACTCTTTCGGGGTGCAAGGGAGGGAAGTGTACACACACACACACACACACACACACACGCCCTGTCTTTGCCTTCTTTGGGTTGTAATGTGTGCTGGGCACCAGTTACAGGGAAATTCGCAGCCGGTGCCTTTGGAAATGAAATGCTTTTGTTCCTGCCTGGGATGGGTCTGGCAGCCTCTCTGCCTTTGTTTCAGGGCACTGAGCGCAACCCTGATGGCTCCCAAGCATTTAATAACTTCTGTGTCCGAGTCAGGCAGGCGACCTTATAAATATGTAATTGGCAGACATAGGCATCCGTCAATAGTGCCAGTGTTGCAGCCCACATGCGTGTGTTCTGGGCTGGGCCTTGTGTGTGTCATACATGGGGATGGGTATCGAAGCCTTGTTTTGTGAACCAGTTCAGTGTGGCCAAAAGCTACCCCTGGCTTCCTTTTTTTGGTGGTGGTGATACTTGGAATTGAACCCAGGGCATTTGCAATGAGCTAAATCTCCAGCCCTTTTTTATTTTGAGACAGGATCTTGCTAAGTTACTCAGGCTGGGCCTGAACTTGTGATCTTCCTGCTTCGGCCTCCCAGAGTGCTGAGATGACAGGCATGTGCCGCCGCATTCAGCTATGGCTTCTTTTTTGATCTGTCCTACACCTTAATGGAGGAGATGAAGGAGAGGGGAAGTGATTTCCAGCCTCCTCTTCCTCCTATCTTCTGCTTGTAGGTCACCTTCTGACCAGACCCCTATCATAGTTGTGCAGTGCTGGGGTGTAGTCTGGCTCCTCTTCCCCAGCTGTGTGACCTCTGACCTCTGACCTATTCCTAACCTCTTCAAGCTCTTAGTTTCCCCAGCTAAGAAGTGGGAACAACAAAGGTGCTTAATCTCAGACTCTTCCTACAGGGATTCAGTGAGAGATTGAAAGCATTGCCCAGTCCCAGGGACACAGTGAAGATTTCCTGACTTCCTCTACTATTTTCAGTTTACTCCCAACCCCTGCTCAGGAGGAAACCTTACTAGAGTGTGTGAGGATGTTCGCTGTCCAGGATCAGCTTTTAGATCTCATGACATAGCTTCTCAGAGAACTTGGAGCTGTTTTAGCCCAGCTGGTTTTGTGAGAGGAGGGCAAGTGTTTCATTTTCAGCCCATTCTGGAACTGTCCCTTGGAAAGAGACCCTTTTACCCAGTGAGATGGATTTTCATGCAGAAGCAATTTACCTCCTTGTAGCAGCAGAAAGGCTGCACTTTGTGCTGTGAATAGGGTTTTTATGGCATTTCCCTCATTGCAGGAAAGGAAAACTACTCCTTGCTCTTGCCCCTTCTTTGTTCCCTATGGACACACTTTGGGTGACCTCTTGGACAACCATTTCTGGGTTACAGCATGGTTTTCCTTTCTGGCGGTTTGAAATCCACGTTACCCTCCAACAGCTGGGGAGGCTGGGAGCCCCTAGGAGAGAGCACAGTACCTGTGTGGGAAGAAAGACTGGCCTGACCCAAACCAAGAGAGTGGCAGTCCCCCACCCCAGGTACCAAGGAACCCCTCCTTGCCACTCATTGGCCCCATCCACTCACTGCAGTGTCACTTTAACTGGTTTCTCTGCTTCCACCTTGGTCCCCCTCCAGTCCATTGTCCATATAGCAGGTATCGCTTAAAAATCGGACAGAATTGTGTACTGCTTCCCTGCATGAAGTTCTAGGGCAGAAGCAAGTTGTACACACACTCCTTGGTGGAGACACCTGGGGCTTGGATGTGCAGGCAGAGCCTGGCTGGCATTTGCTCTGGCTTTGGCTGGCTGTGTGACCTTAGACAAATGACTTAGGCTTCCTGAGTTTCATTACCTTCACCTGCCAAACTTGCATCTCTCCCCTGAACAAATATTTGAGTGGCTGCTCTGTGCGGGGCACTCCCCCAGTGCTGGGGATTTGGCAGAGAACGGAACAGACAGGATTCTAGAAATAATCACAATTTAGATAAGGCAGTCAGGAAGGGCTCTCTCAGGAGGTGACATTTGCTGGAGGCCTGCATGGAGCAGGGCAGGAGGGGCGGGCAAATTCAGACTGACACAGGGTCAGGCAGCATCCCTGTCTTGGGGAGGATGTGAGGGAGGCAGGCGCTCAGGCCTGGCCCAGGTCTCCGAACCTAACCTGCTGTGCAGCAGCAGCCCTGGCTGATTGAGAGGCACTGGCCTAAGACACTTGGCAGCATTTTGTCGCATGCTCCACCCACTCAGGCTCTCCCTGTGAGCAGGGAGGGATGCCCAAATTCTCCTCAGCCTGTTGTGTTTCACAGGAGGTTTTTGGAGTGATGGTACCTTCCCATTTTTGTTGTCACACATACTTTTAGGCGACAGATAGAGAGATTTTTAAGATTTCTTAAAAACAAGCAAACAAACAAAAACAAAGGTAGTGTCTCAGGGAACGGCACATTCACAATTCTCAGCACAAGCCGTCTCCCAAATCTGAAGCAGGCAGCTGGGAGGGAAGGTGGCCTGTGGTCATTCCAAGTGACCCAGTGTGGGGGAAATATCCCCTCATAGTGGCCTCAGGAAAGGACAGCCTGCCGGGCCACAGAGAAGATATTCGGTAAAGGCCGATGAAGGGGTCTGCTTGAACTGGCCTGGAACGGACGCATTCCTGACTCTCCACTCTGTGTCTGTCTTCTGCAGCGGGCCATCTGCATGGGGCCTGGGTGGGCTGCCTTGTTCACAACCAGTTTGAGCAGGAGAGAAAAAGAGTCATTGGTGTGGTGCAGACTTCTTTCTATGTGCCGGAAACTGATGGACACCCCAGCAATGACACCAAAACATCAGCAGTGACAATAAGGCCTGACTCTGTTAGGAGTTGCGTCCCGTGTTTAACACACTTTTATTCCATTGTCACCAAATCCTGGGAGGTAGATGTGATCATCTTCCACGTGAGGAAACTGAGGATCCCTGTTGTAATTAACACAGCCCAGCTCACCGGGCTGGAGGGAATGGTGCTGGCATCTGGCTCCCAAAGCCGGGCTCGTTTCCTTGTGACCCGGTGGCCTATTACTTTTTCTGGGGCAGTGGTCACAAACCAGAAGCAGTTGAGTCGCACTCAGCCTGCACATATATAGGTGTGTCTCACGTGCGTGGCATATAAATACGGGAGCTATTTCTAAGATCAAATTCAGGTTTCTAGATTTTTTTGAGACCTCAGAGAACATCTGACCCGCCCCGCCCACAGGACAGTGATTGGAAGAATGCCAGCTGCCCCCTTTCAGATGCTCGCCCTGTCTCCACCGATCCGGTTAGTTCAAGGACCTCTCTGAATATTTAGGTGACTTGTCAGGTAGTGGAAGTGACTGGAGCTCGCAAATCCTGAATGATCATTCTTTTCTCTGCCAAAAGGTTTTAAAACTAGTAAGCTTCTCTAACGCTGGCTACCATTTTAGAGCACTGGGAACAGCAGACAAGTGCTGTATATCTTTACTAGCTTTCACAAGAGCCCTTGGGGGGGAGTAGGACCATGAACACTCATCTCAGAGGATAAGGAAACAGGATCTCAGAGAAGTTAAGCAACTTATCTAAGGTGGTGCAGCCTGCAAGTCAGTGAGTGGTATTCCAACCCGGTCAGACTTCAGAAGTCTTTTCTTTCTTTACTTTTTTGTTTAGGGTCAGTGGAACTGGGGGTTGAAGCCAACGCCTTCCGAACTACATCCCCTGCCCTTATGCGTTTTTATTTTTTTAAATTTTGAGACAGGCACTTGCTAAGGTGCCTAGGCCGAGCTCAAACTTCTGATTCTCCTGCCTCAGCCTCCCAGAGCGCTGTGCTTACAGGTGTGTGTGTGTGTGTGTGTGTGTGTGTGTGTGTGTGTGTGTGACCGCAGCTGGAGCAGGACTTCTCAAACTTATTTGCATGTGAGCTACTGGGGAATCTTGTTCACATTTGGATCACAGTTCTGGAGCTCAAGGTGGGGCCTGAGTACTGTGGGACGCAGAGACTGCACTTTGAATGTAAGGGCCTAGACCAGGGTCAGCACACTATGCTCTGCTGGCCTGGTCCCACCCTTCACCTCTTTTGTATGGATCAAGAGCTCATGGTGGCTTTTACATTTTTAAAGAGCTGTGAAAAAAATTAAAAGGAAAGCAGTATTTCATGACATGTGAAAATTGTAAGAAATTCAAACTTCAGTGCCCGTCAATACAAAGTCAGGTCATTTACTGACATCTATCGCTTTTATTGCGCTGTAGATTGCGTGGCTCACAGGCCTAAAATATTTAGTATCTGGTTCTTTACAGGGAACACGTGCCCACCCCTGGTCTATACTACCACGCTAACATGCAGTTGGTCCTCTTGGTTAGAATAAAGGAGGCCGAGAGTCTTTTGGAGTTGGGGCTAGAAGAAACATGGCTTTTGCACTGGACAAGAATGGTGGTAAAATCAAAGGAACCAGAGACCCGGGGACAGACCAAAGCTACTTCTAAGGGGTGTGTGGAGAAGAGCTTGTAAGACCAGATCAGTGAACCTCCAGTACTTCTAAGCCCTTGTAATCCCTTTAACGGCTCAGCTTGGCTGCTAAATGTAGATTGCACTCAGGCATTAGGAGGAGGCCCTCAGAACACACTCCTGCAGCCTCGCTTTCCTGAGCGGCAGACACGGAGGCCCAGAGCAGGGCCTGCTCTTTGAGGTCATTCTGCTTCTGCGGAGCGGCTGTCTCTGGACCGTGGCCCCCTAGCCTGGCACATACCTTGGCCGGGCTGCTGTTGCTCCAGAAGCAGTGATCGCTGGGCCAGCCAAACCTGGGTGTTGGAAAGCATCTTTTCTGAGTTGTCCTGGTGATTCTTGTGATTGATGACTGGGGCCATGATTTCTTTTGTGGATTGTAATTTGTCCAAAGCAGGTTCCCACTGATTGTTTTGCTCAGGGAGAAAAACACTCTGTCTTAGTGAACAGTTGTGCCAAGAAAAGGAAAAACTAGGAAAGTTTTTGTGTGTGTTTTGTGTGTGTGTGTGTGTGTGAGAGAGAGCGAGAGACAGAGAGATAGAGAGAGAGAGAGACAGAGAAACAGAGAGACAGAGGCCAACGCCTGCTGCCTGGAATCTCAAGGCCAGCTGTGAATGTTGCCACTCGGTGGCTCACCTATGTAATTTGCATGTGATAGTACACCTGATAGAAGTTGCAGTACGGGAACAGGATTTTTCTCTTGAAAACGTGTATCAGTTGATGCCAATATATCTATATTACTATCACCTCTGCTTCTGCAACGGATATTATTGAAGTCAGGAAAATTTCACACCTGTAACCATGTAAAGCAAATCCACACCATCGCGGAGCGATCCTCCAATCCTGCCTTCTGGAGCGGGACTGGGCACACAGCAGCCTGTAGGCAGAATTGGCTTGCTACCTGTTTTGTGCCTAGTAACGAAGAATGGTTTTTATATTTTTAGATGATTGGGAGAAAAATGAAAAGAAGAACAATTTGTGGCACACGAAAATTACACAAAATTTTGACTTAAAAGTTCATAAGGTGGGCCGGGGATTTAGCTTAGTGGTTAGAGTGTTTGCCTTGCAAGCATGAGGCCCTGAGTTCGATCCCTGGTACCAAAAAAAAAAAAAAAAAAAGTTCATAAGGAACTTTTTATTGGCACATAGCCACACTCATTCGCCGAGGAGCATCTGCGGCTACCTTTGCAATGGTAGGTTCGGGGCTTGCGACATCGCTTGGGGCTCGCAAAACCCGAAGGATTTACCGCGTGGCCCTGTATAGAATCAGTTTGCTAATCCCTAAGCTACAGATGTATGTTCCTTATGGCATAGCAATTACTTCCTCCGGTATATTCAAATTATTCTTTATTAACATTACAGAAAATGTACATTCTAGGTATTGTCCTGTACAGCTTGCTTTTTTTTTCATGCACACAAAGCCTTTTTGAACACCTTTCCATGTGAGTATATAAAGGGCAAAAAGGGCTAATACATTTATTAACTTTTAGATGCATTGTATAGAGTCAAAAATTGCTCTGAATATGGCCACGTTGGTTGTTTTCCATGTTTCTTACTGTACACTGTAAGATGGTCAGTTTAATTGTGTTGTAACGTGTCTGTGTGTGCTTCCCAATTTTATGGTCCTGTGCCATAATTGGAATTGCAGGTCAGAGGATGTGAACATTAACAAATGTAAGAGCTCTTGCCAAATTGTCCTTGGAAAAGATGGTGCCAGTTTCCCAACTCACTCTTTAAAAATCTCAGTGTGCCCTTTTGGCTGCAATACTGAAACATCTCAGCTTGTTTAGCACCCTGTTTAATTAGTCCTTGTTTGCTCAACCCCAGTGACAGTTTGTACCCGATAAACAGTGAGAAAACAGACCTCCAATGTCAGTCATCTGTTTTTTTCAAAATACATTTCATTTATCTGTAATCCCGAATGTGATGCCCACATTCTGCTGGAAGGTTATTATATACCCTGATGCTGCTGTAGCTTGAGGTTGGTAAGCGAAAGGACAGTCTGTAAGTTTGTGATTTTGTGGTCTCTTGGTTTAGAAAGCTCAGAGGTTATCTTTTAACCCTGCTATTAATAGGTACCCCAGAGGGATTTTCCTCCGGAGAGAGGGAGCACCCCCTACTGGGAAAGAGTTCCAGATCTCTGAGCTTCTGCGATCGAAGGGCCTCTACCTGCCTGTGTGGAGGGAGGCATGGGGATGATCTCCGGGGAGAATTGTCTGTTTCCACCTAGTATCATAAAAGCTGCTGTGAAGCTTGAAGGGTTGTAAAGGAGCATGATAGCTGGTGCTTAAAGGGACAGGCTTTCCCGATGGAATGCTGGATATAGTCTGGTCTCGGCTTTTACTGGCTGGATGTTACTGGGCAAGTGCCCGAACTGTTCAGAGCTTGGTTTTCTCACCAGTAAAATGGGAATAATATTACTTGCCCGGTGAGGGTGTTGTGAGGATTGAGCGGGATGATGTGCGCAACGTGCCTCCCGCGGTGCATGGACCATAGCCGGGATTTGGTTCAAGGTGGTTCTGTGGAACAGGACTGGATGAGGAGTGAGAAGATCTGGGCTAATAACCCTGGAAATTGTAGATTATATGATAGATAAAAAGCCTCTTCCCCACTATGAGCTTAAACCTTTCATTGGTTAAGTGGGAATAATGATTCTCGTCTCGTGGACCAAGCTCAAAGAGAGAAGGAATAGCAGATTCATATCACACGGCACACCCTCGCTTAGTGGCAGATACATTTCAGGTGAAATGGAGTTTGGTAGAATTGGACCCTATACTCCCACAATCTATGTGCTTAAGTGAATTATGCATACAGTGCTCATAAAAACCAGTTTGCACGCTGGGTGCAGCAGCACATACCTGTAATCCCAGCACTCTGGGAGGTCGAAGCAGGAAGATTGCAAGTTTGAGTGCAGCCAAAGCAATTTAGCAATTGAGTGAGACCCTGTCTCCTAGTTAAAAATAAAAAAGGCCTGGCATGTGGTTCAGTGTGAAGGCCTTGGGTTGAATCTCTACTACCACAAAACAAAGTAACAGTTTGCAAGCTATAGGAGGAAGATGAGTTTCATACTCTGTCCCTGGGGTCAGTATGCAGAAAAGATCCTTTGGTGGGCCATGTCCTTTCAGCTGAACTGTGAAAACCTGTGTCCATGATGAGAACTACACATCATGGATGCAGTACTTCATGTTAGCCTGCTTAAGGAGTTTCTGTGGCTTTTGTGCCTCGCTAACCATCTCCCTGTATACAATCACAAGTCCTCAGGCAGAAACTCCCTCTCCAGAGACACAAAGAACAAGGATATTCATGTAATACTTGGACCTTGAAAACTCATGATCTGGCCTGTGTACAGATTTCGGAAACATTGCACAGTATTTACATTTTGAGTTCGTTGTCAACATTTGAGAATTTGTGTGAAAATACAGATTTGGGCTTTCTCTGAGAGGCTGAAAATATCTGGTAACTCTGGTCTTAGGTTTCTTTTTTTCTTTTTTCCCTTCCTTCCTTTCACCTTCTCTCCTCCCTAGTTCTCCTTCCCATTTGGATATTTTCTTTCCTTTTCACAATTTCTGTTATGCATTTTTGTCTGTATTTACACTTACAGTTTCTCATACCAGATAACAGGTAAGCTTAATTATCAATCTGACTGACTTGGGAGCCCCCTCAGGGATTTGGTGGAGCATACTTGTGGGTGTGTCTGGGTGGTTCACGGAAGTGTGATCTTGGTGTCTATATCTGGTCCCTGACCCCTTCCTCACTGGCACTGTTTCCCTGTTCTGCTTCTGGGCTGCCATGAACTGAGCAGCTTTGCTTCACCGTGCCCTTCCACAATCACGTTCCTGCTGTGGAGCCAGCTGACCATGGACTGAATCCTCTGAAAATGTGAGCTGTACGCACCTCTCTGCCTTTAAGTCTGGGGAATTGGGTATTTTGTCCAGCAACAGAAAAGTTGACCAATACAATGGAACCTGCGTGTAGAACTTTTTCAGTCCTCACTGTTCCCCACAGTCTTATACCAGATCTGGCTAGCTCACTTACATTGCCTGCTGGCCACTGCAGACATCTGATTTTTAAGCTCTGATTTGAAAGAAAGCAAAGAGTTTATACAGTGCTCATGACAAGGAGGGGCATATGAATGTTAGACTGGAATAATGTCTCTGCTTGACGGGAACAGCTATATGGAGCAAAGCCATCCTAGCAGCCACATCCTCCCTGTCTGGGAGGTGCCATGGGGAAGGAACTAAAATTGTTGAGACCCTGCTGTGTACTTGGCTTCTTGCATAGTTGCTTCCTTTCAGGCTCAAGACAATTTTGTCAGGCATGTCTTGTAGCTTTCACTTTTTAAATATGAAGAAACAGGGAAGGGAACCTGGGTAACAAGCCCTACTTCACACAGCTAGCAAGTAGGGGAGTTCGAATTTGAAACCCGGGTCTTTGGGGCTTAAAACTACAAACCCTTTAACCAGGGCTGGGTTTATTTCGGGCATTTTTACTCTCTGGGTCTAAATATAAATGTGAGGTTTGGGGAAAACAGTGTTCTGTTTTCAGGGGCCTGAGGATAAGATCTGACTAGCAATAACAGCGAATGCAGTATTTGAATAACCCTGAACTAACGCATTTTGGGGGCTGGGGACTCAGAGGTGAAGCTCCTATCAAATCAGAGGTTATAATGTATTTATCGAGGTGTCTGAAAGATGCCACCTTGTGAGAAATAGCCTCCAGTGCAATTCAATTTCTAGTTGCGTGTTTCTCCCTGGATGGGAGGGTACCATTGGCATTTAAGGCGGGACCGCCTTCATTTTGCAGCACTGTCTCCCAGAATACAGAAGGCTGACTTCCCTGGACCCCACACTAAATGGTGGGAACACCACCCTCCAGTATCATGACAAGAAAAACAGAAAAACACCCATGGGTGCCCAAACGCATGGGTCTCTAGGTTGAGAGGGGACTTTTTGAGGTTGTAGAGTAGGTGTTGTAGTTTTATAACTATTTTCTTCTTATCTCCTGGATCATGCTATCAATTGTCTGTCTTGTTTACACCCATGGGCAATTCCAAATCACAAGAAACCTAAAGAGCTTTTTAGATCTTGACAGAAATGAGCTAAGCTGATCTCAAAACATGAGTGAATGCATTCTATTTTAAGATTTCTATAAAAAGAGATGGTAGAGTTCATGGAACACAGTTTATCGTGCTACAGGAACATATTGTCTGACAGGTTTTTAGACTGGACTCACAAATGAACAGAAATCTTAGAAATGGTAACATCTTCATTAAGAAAACAAATGATGTCTTCTTGCCCTGCTACCTGCTGAGAGTCTTTCCTACTGAGTTGTTTTGTACTTGTTTTCTCATTAGAACTGTTTTCATATGTCAAAAAAATTAGGCCTCTATATATCACAGGTAGTCCAAATAATTTTCTCAATTTATCTTTTGACAATTTTGAAATCATTCACGTGAAAATCTTCATTCATAACTTCTGAGTTTCATGGCATCCATCCATTTATTCACTCAGTCAATAAATTGTATCAGGACTTTTTTGCTAGGCATCAAGTGTTTTTCTGGGTGTTGGGAAATTGAACAAAAGAGATGTGGAATATTTTAGTATATGTGCTGCCGAAGCGAGCACAAGATGTGGAATAAAATATTCTCATAAAGTTTACATTCTTATGTGAGCTGAAGTAGTTAATCCTAGGGCAGAATTAAAAGCAAATAATCCACTAAAATATAACATAATGTCAAGTAGTGATGAGTGCTATGAAGAACAAAAAAGAAGAGAGGGTAAAGGAGCGGCCGAGCACCCTGTGACCGGAGGATGGTCCCAGAGGACAGTGGAAGGATGGACATTGGAGGAGAGGCCTGGGGAGCACTGGGGAGCAAACGTGTGGACGTCCGGAGTAGGCACCAGCAGGTACACACCCCAAGGAGGGAGGTGCTGGCCAGCTGGGAAGAGCAAGGCGTTGGGCTGGATAGAGGGCCAGAGTGAGGGGAAAGAAGAGAAAATATTGGCATTTAGATACGCCTTCAACTTGCCATTTGTAAAAGGATTCACTCATACAAAATGTAAATAGTTTTAAAGTCCTGGATTCATCTGTTTTTATTCCAAATGGAAAGTTGGTTGTTTGTCCCAGCATCATTTATTGAATCTTTTCCCCACTGCTTTTAAACGCCGTCTTTGTCATGTCCCATTGTCCCATAATGGCTTGGATCTAGTTTTGAAGATACTCTAGTCTGTTCCAGGGATCGCTCGGCTCCTCTTCAGGACTTGGTGGACTTTTGTGGCCTCAAATCCATTTTACTGTCCGGCAAGGGCTTTATCTTTCATTAATTTTCAGTCATTTTCATGTAGTTACAACACCTTGACTGGTTCCACTTTCCATTTGATGAAAGATCCTGAAGCCCAATATATACACCTCTGTGATCTCTTAAGTGATAGGAAATAGGAAGTGAGAAAAATAAACTAAAGCACGGGGGAAACAAACTCTCTTCTCTGTCTAAACTTCTCAGCCTTCAATGCCAGGACCTACTGGTTTGTTAACACCAGTGCAGACGAGTTTCATAAGAAACTTGTGGACTGCTGGACTGGACCATCACTGGGGCTGATGTTCACCCATTTTGCTGGTCTCCCTGATGTGCCTGTCAGGTGCTGGAGGGCTGGGTTAGAGTCAGGACCATGATTTTCAAATTGCATTCCCAGGCCAGTACTACCCAGGAACTGTCCGGTTCTAAGCCCCACTGAACTGAGACCTGATGAGTGGGAAAGTGTCAGGGTGCAAGGGCAGCCCCAGGTGATTCTGATGCCTTTTAAATGTGAATACCACTAGTTTAGGGTCTTGAGTAGCCCTCCGTGCCAGGTATATGACAGGTGGTGAGGAGCTCAAACCTTCAGAGTCAAAGATCTAATAGTTTCAGTTCCAACAGGAACACTCTGTATACCATATGACCGAGTCACATGGGACCTAGGGACAGCACCACCAACTCAAACAGTAGGTTGAAGACTAAGGAATTTAGATTGGAAACAAGGTTTGTTTTTCTTGAGCTTTATTTTGTTCTGTACTCTTGTTCCCTACCACTTAGAGATTGCGGGGTTTAATAAAGTGGCCTCCAGATTCTTTTGTCAGATGGAGAGCAGAACCAGCTGATGTGCAGCTCAAACAATGTGGATAACAATGTCCACCTCATAAATGGTTGCAGGACTTACCTAAGACACAAAAGGGAGCGTGCTTAGAATGTAGTATTTTGTGCACATTGTAAATGTTCAATTAATGATCAGTAATATGGTAATGATGATGATGATGAAATCATAATTGGTTTTCATTTTACATTAGATCATTTATTCTGGTAAGCCTGGTAACCTTCCCACCAGGATGAAAAGAAATCAAACAATGGGGAGTGCCATTAACACTGTATTTTCTCTGTGTAGGGATGTGGGGCCTGGGCTGGGGTGGAGGGCTTGCACTAAGGGTTTTTTGGTGATGGAATTCATTTCTAAGATTACTAAAAATTGCCTTTTTCTAAGAAGGCCCATTTCTTCCTTTTGAAAAAGAATCAATTACATGACCTTAATTAAAAGGCCTGAGGCCAAACGCTCTTCCACAAATAACTGTCCACACTCTACCAGTTCATTTCCTATCCATTTTCCTTGGCAAGGCCCAGCACACACTGAAGGAAGATGGATGGACTTTGTAGGGTGACCTGGGGGTCAACGGATTAAGGCAGCTGAATTCATCAATGTGGGCTGCACATTCCACCACAGAACTCCGTGCTTTGATAGCAGCTTGAACAATCTCGTCCTGTTCTAAGTTCAGTTGTGCCTAGAAAAGTCAAGTAAAGCATGTTCCTCACAGAGTTGCATCAGATTCAAGGCCCCGTCATCCTGTGTCACTGTGGTTTTACAAATGACACATTTAGAAAGCCACTGTTGGGCACAATGTTTAAGAAATAAAACTTTATTCCATAGCTATTATAGTGGGTTGGATATCGTGTTCCCTCTCAAAGACAGGGCTTGTACAGATATAATTAAATTAAGGGTCTCGAGATGAGATCATCCTGGATTAGGTGGGCCTAACTCCAATGACAAAACCTCACAAGGGAAGGGAAAGAGCCACAGCCACAGGGGAAGGCCATGTGAAGAGAGCACTGAACACCGAGGACTGTCCGCTGCAGCTGGGAGCCAGGAGGGAGGCTTAGTGGGTGGATCCGCCGTCTGGGCCTCCAGAATGAGCCAGCCCTGATGATACCTTGATCTTGGGCTTTTCACCTTCAGAAATCAGAAAGGATTTAGTTCCTGTTATTTTAAGCCGCTGAATTTGTAATAATTTACTTTAGCAGCTCTAGGAATTGCTAGGTGAAGCAAACAGACTAGAAGGAAATCATACCCTAATACTAAGGGTATTTATATTTGGGTGACTGAATTGCACTATTTTCCTTTTACATAAATCACTTAACTTCACTAAATTTTCCAAAATATATATACCATACATTTATTATTACACAGGAATTTGACCAAAATTAATTTTAAAATAAGAAATGAACCTACTTTAGAGTGCTGCTATTACCAGGACTTAGGAAAAAAAATGGAGAAATTATCCCAAATCCCTAGCACTTGGGCACATCTATAAAGTTGTTTCGACTCCCATAACCCAAGAAACATATTGCTGGCCCATTCCCCATGGCTATAAATGTTCCAGGTCTGAGAGGATGCGGACACTCCCTGGTTATCTCTCGCCTCCAGATTTTGGCCTCTAAGATGAAAGGAACCTGTCGCTGTGACTCCCAAACAACTGAATAAGTTGCCAGAGAAGCTGCTAAAGCCAGCCTGTCAAGGATGCACTGTGAGAAGCGATCCTGGGTGCTGGACTGTGGAAACAAAGACTGAGAAATTACATTGTTAGAGTAATTTCACAGAGTCACTGAAGAGAGAAAACCTCTGCATTCTTCTTATAAGTCCCCTGGATGCCTCAGCACTCGGAGTTGGAGCATGCGCTCTGGATGTGATATGCGCACATAATGCACCAGGTCTTAGGAACTGAGAATGCAGTTTCTGCATGAAGTAGTTTAGCAAACATAAAATCAAATAATGCTCTCATTAAATGCCTTCCAGTGGTCACACGCCCCTGCGTCTGTGGTGCCAGTGGGACACCCACCTTAGCATACGTCTGAAGACTGGCTTGTGACCATGTAGTTGGTTTCTGTGTCAACTTCAGGTTAGCTACAGAGAGATGTTGTGAACTGCCTCCCTTGGCTGATGCCTTTTGTGGAGTTTTCCTCTAAGAAACCTTATACAAAGGACATTTGTACAGATCTCCCCTTTCATAAACTCCCCAGACTGCCCAGCTGGACCCCAAAGCTATTAACAAGCTAAATGGGGCCTCCCTTTAATGTAGGCAGATTAGATCAGGAAACTAGAAGTCACCTTCTTGGAAAAGTGCCTAGTGTATTCTGAGATTTGGAAACCTACTTCTCTGGACCTGAGTTTCCCTCCTCTGTAAATTGAGAGAGATTGTAAAATCATCATTAACACATGGAGATGGCACTGCTGGACTTTACAGTGGAAATAGCCAGCTGAGGGGACTATTGAGACATGAAATTCAAGAGAGCAGAAGGGCTACGTCCAGTCCCTTTGCAAGAAACCAAACACCTCCACTCCCTCAGTGGTCCCTCTCTGGATCCCTTGTTCTACAGATCCCTCGAGTTGTGCTGTGGATCTGTGTATTTGCCAACAGTGAGCTGTGTTTGTCCCTAACCCTGTATGAGCTGGTTATACCTGCAGCTGTAATTCTGTAAGTTACATCTATACATGAAATATGAGTGTGAAAAGAAGGAAGAATTGCTACTTCTGTGGAAACTAAGCTGAATGCTTGGAAATGACTCAAAAACTGATGCTGACGTACACACAAGAGTTAGATTAGGTTTTATGCAAACAAGTATAAAAGATTAGGGATGAAGCAGAAATTGTAAAGTTTTTTTGGCAGTGTCTTGAAATTCTGATACTGCTCAAAAACAAAACAAAGCAAAAGAAACCCTGAACTGGAAATTGAAGAAATACATAAAAGCTGTGTTTTATGCACGAACTATAAGATACTCTGATCAGTAAAACTCATAGGCAAAACCCCTCCTCCACAGTAAATGAATGTATAATTATATATTTCAATAAATATTAAAAGTTTTAAGGTACATACATGTACATTATATATACATACATATGTACACACACGTATATATGTGTACGTATGTATATATATACATAGAGAGAGAGAGACTCCAAAATATGTCAGTTTTCTTCTTCCTCAGAAATATAACTTTCCAATTATCATCTGTCATATAACCTGAGAATAAAGACACTGTCTCCCAGCCCTCATTTCTCCTAGGGATTGTCTTTTCACTAAGTCTTAGTCAAAGGGGTATATGTAAGTGAAAGTAGTATATTTACAACGTTTGGGAAGTGCTCTTCAAGGGAAAGCCTGTACCTTTCTTGCCCAGCTTCCACACTGCTTGGAAAGTGGATGTGGTAGCTGGAGCTCAAGCAGCTACACTGAGCAGCGAGGCAGAAACCCTGTGTTGAGGAAAGCAGTAAAAGGTAGGCAGCACCTGGTGACCACACAGACACTAGAGTAGCCTTGAACTGCGTAACTGCAGACTATGATTAGGTGGGAGAGAATACATTTCTTTATTGTTTAAGCCACACTGTTTTGGGTTTTCACTTGTTTACAGCTGAATTTTGTCCCAGCTGGATTTTTAAAACGTCACTGGCCAATTACAGATCTTGATTATGTTAGACTATGTTGGATAAAGGCTCTATCATACCAGGTACCATCCTGGAGTCAGGAGTTAAATTTGATAGCTTCGGCAGATTTGTGGGAACTGCCTTTCCCAACAATAGGACATGCACTGTGCTCTCAGCAGATGAAATCTCCAAATCATTCTTCTGTTTTGAGGCACTGGCTAAGGAAAAATGTGCTGTTATGGAATGTAATGTTTTGAGTCAGGCTGACTTCATCTGAAACTTTGAATTTCATGAGTTACTACCAGAAATGTAATCACTTTGGGTATAATAGGTATTAAAAGGATATTTTTTTTCCATATTCAGAGTCTCCGTGGATCTGTGCCTTTATCTGTTGAGGAATAACCTGGAACATTTCAGGAATGTCATTGTGCGACACTGATTTCACCATCTGAGAAAGCACCTGTGCTGTTTGGAATGCATTTAGAACTGCTTATTTTAGGATTAAAGGATACAGAACGAAGGGATACGATTAATTCCTCTGAGAGCCCCTCTCACGTTACCAGCGGACCAAGCTGGGGGATCAAGTTCACGTTACAGGCGGGTGACGTACGCGAGCTCTGCCCTACCGTGTGCGCCGCAGCCCTCTCTGCCCGCCGCGTGCCCCGTCCAGACGTTTTCCTTGCTGGAAAGTCTCTCTTGGTGGTGGTGACCTGGGATGACTTTGTGGGAAACTCTTTAACGCTTTTTCCATATGGGTGTTGCCGAACAGCCCTTTCAGGTTATCTGAGAAGAGTGTTAACTTGGTAATAAATGTCTGAGAAAACTTTGAGGCAACATTTTGGGGTCAAGCTTTCACTAGTAATGGGAACATACTAGGAAGTGGGCTTTTAAGAAGCTGAGGGGGAATTGATTCATTCAAGAAAATTTATTCTGTTCTTACTATCCAATATGGTAAGAACAAGTGTATATATTTAATCCTAGTTACATGTCATTCCTTAATGTGTATAAATGTTTATGTACATATTCGTACTTAGGTCAGTGTAAATGTTGGTGTGTATATGTATGTACATGAGCTTTGGAATTTTTTAAAGCACAAATAGTGGTAAACCTTAGATACATCACCTTTTTCATTTAATACTGGATCTTGGAGAGATCAGCATACATAAATTCTTAATTTTAAAAAATTTAAAAGATCACATAATATCCCATTGTATAGTCATATCATAATTTATTTTTGCCAGTTCTCTACTGATGATCGTTGAAGATATTTAAAGTTTCTGATTATGCAAATGGTACTTAAGTAGTCATTCTTATCTAGATATCACCATTGCTTTTGTGAGTGAAAATATCTATAGGATAAGTTCCAAGGAGTAGAATCACTGAATCAAAGAATATGTACATTTTAATTAAGCAAATATTGCTAAATGGAAAGAAAATTTTCCAGAGACATGTAGAGCTGTCAGTTTGTACAAGGATAGAAGGCCAGCCCGTTGTAAATAGTTAAGCACTTAACCCCAACAGACTGTTTGGAATGCCATTTCAAAATTTACTAAGAACTACTATAATTTTATCCCGATGCAGTCATTATGGAAATACAACACAGCGTCCTTATTATAAATAAGAACCAATGTGTGTCACCGCTGGCACACATCTGTGGACTTCTGCTGGTCAGAACGTGACTCTGCTGTGCCCCAGCGCTGGGTGGAGTGGGGCCGAGGGCTAGATTTGTGTACTGCTCTGCTCTACCTCTGATGTTTTCATCTCATCTTTAGGTCTTGATTTACACATCTGGAAAAGTCAAGGGGTTAAATGGATTAGGGAATAAAATCCCTCTCCCTCTTTTTTCCCATCTCGTACCCAGAAATGTTTCTGTATATTTAACTTTGAACCCATCATGTGCCTGGAAGCGGTGCTCCTCCCTGCCTCCACCACACCTGGGCTCCAGCCCGAAGCACTCCTGATTCCTACCTGAGCAGCTGCCCTCTCCCCTTCCACCTCCTCCCCCAGTCCATTCTCTAGGCCTCGCTGGATACAAAGAAGTAATTCGTATGAAATAGTGAACAGAAACAAAAATACTGATAAAATATGTATAAAGCATGAACAGCCACACGAAGGACACCCACGAGCCTCCTACCAGGCTTTAGGAAGCAGAACCCCGTTACTGTCTTTTCTGCTTCTGTGCTTGTCAGACCCCATTGTCCCTTTTCTGGAATCACTAGCTTATCATGTCCTTGCCTTGCTAGCCATTTTACCAAAGCACGTCTCCACAGTGGCCTTCTGTTCTCAGGAGTGTGTACCAAAAGCAGGTCGCCAGGCCCTGCTGGGTGTGGCGCAGCTTCACTGCATGAGGACGCTTCGTTGCCCAAAGGGGACGTGTCAGTTGACACTCCTCATCCTTGTCGAGACTCTTGTTACGTCTTTCTCCAACCTGTTGTACCTGCGGTTCGATCTGCCTGTCCCGTCCTTCTTCCCCCGGTTCCCCTGTCCCCTGCCCATCCTCACTTGTCCGTTTCAATGTCACCCTCTCAGAACATTTTCTGACTGAGCTCCCTCCTGCCCTAAGACTGTCAGGTCCGAAGGCTGGCCCGTGTCTCCTCAGCTCACCATTATACTCCCCAGGACCGAGCACAGCACCCAGCGTGTGGTAGGTGCTGAGGCAAGGCTGGTGCACAGAGTAAGTGGCATGATTTAGGCCCTTTCCAGTCTGAAGTCCTCTGGCCCGCTGAAATGCCACAAAGCTGCGAGAGGGTTAAAGGAGACTCACTCCTTGGGCTTCGAGGCGGTTTCCTGGTAAAGCTGCCTTCTGAAGCCTTCGTTGAAGGAGCTGGAGGTGCTGAGCGGCTCTGATGGAACAGAGTATTGGGCACACTGGACCCTGAAAGTGATGTCTAGATGAAATGAACAAGCGAATGGGTTGTCAGTGAGCAGAGATCGCAGACTCGGCGGCTGTCTCTGAAGAAAGGAGGTGAGGGATGTGCTTTGGGGCTATTGAGTAGCCTGTGTTGCAGCCAGCGTTAGGTGGAAAAAGACAATACGAGTTCATCAGATGTGAGGTTTTCCCCAAGAATCCAGCGTCTTGCTGTGGACATCCGAGTCTGCTGGTGGGAGTTTTGTTTTCCTGCCTGTACCAGCGAGGACCGGATTCTTTCAGGCTTAGTGATAGCACTCTGCCTGAGCCCAGGCTGTGGGAAGCTGGGCGGCCCGGGCAGAGTGGCTCGCCATCCCTGAAAATGGAGACGAGGACGTTGCATAGCAATGAGATCTGTCCTGCAGAGTCCCTTCTGACCAACTGCATACTTCCTCACGCACAATCTTCCGCAGCTGGGAACAGGAGCGCGCCACGGCTGGAGCCCAGCATTTCCATGAAGCCCCAGCAGCAAGGACGCCACCCAGGGTCACCTACTGGGCTCGAGTTGGAGTCTTGGGTGCCAGTTGAGCAACCGTCTCACTTGGGCAGCTCACTAGTATCTCCGTGCCTCAGTTTGTTTCTTCATCCGTGAAGGGAATGCCGAAACCTAACAGGTTTCCTGGGAAGGAATAGTGGTATCTATATCAAAAGCAAAACGGTTGGCGTGGTATCTGGCACATGGGACGTTCTGAAATAGTTTTTCTTTAAAAGAATTGTCATCCTCATTTTGTATATGAGGGAGCGAGAACGTCGATGAGGAGGTCGGCTTACTGAGGTTCCTCAGCTGACGCGGGGCTCAGAACCCAGCCCCAAGCACGGCTCGCTGCATTCTCTCCACCTGTTACTGCCAGCTGGGGGGACGACTCAGCTACCTGCACCCTCTTGTAATTACATCCTTAGTGAAGGGGCTACTCTGTTTTTTAATTCTTACTCTTTGTTCCAATACATTCTCAGTCGCTTAAGGTTTAAAATGGGGGAATTAGAACCAAGCAGTTAGCAGTCTGTAAGAAAAAACAATTCTGAAGGTTTGTTAAAAATGAAGCAGAAGTAAAAACAAGGCAAGAGGGGTTGGGGATTTAGCTCAGCGATTAGAGTGCTTTCCTTGCAACCACAGGTCCTGAGTTCGATCCCCAGAACCAAAGGGGAAAAAAAAAAAAAACAAGGCAAGAGGAGCAGCCAGAGCACCCAAGTATCAGCCACCCAGTCGCAGGCCTGGGAGGGCAAGGGGCTTCTGCCTGGGGCTGAGAGGAAGAACCCTTTTAGGCAGAGTTAACCTGGTGTGAAGAGAAGTGGCAGCTGACTAGTGGAAACTGTGGCCCAGGGAAGCTGAAACTGAAGCTGAAGTATCCCCACCTGGCGCCCCGGCCCCACCAGCCTCAGCGGCCGCCTCAGCCCTAGCCTTTCCTGGCGCCCTTCCAGAACAGAGGTTCTCAACCGGACAGCCGGGAGAAGCACTCAGCACACCCCGGGACTGGGAGGGGAAACGTGTATGTCCTCGCGTCTGGTAACCCCTGTGTGAACTTTAGCATTTCCCCTGCAGCTTTGTCACCAGTAAAAATCCAGATGTTTTCATGTCACATAACAATTGTGGCCATCATCTTGAAATATCGTTTATGCTCATCGCTGCTTAATGATGGTAGTTATTAGGCATGCTGCTAAATCTCAGTGTACCGTGTATTAGTGAATGTAACCAGATATGCTAAGTTATATGAGATGCATGTATTTACATATCATATATACATATAAAATGTACATACTCATTGTGCATACTACACATATAATTGTATGCATGTTATACACAGTATATGCATGGTACATACATATTGTGATATATGTGATATGTCTATATATATTATAATATGTATAAGTTCTCAATTATATAATATATATTGTATGCTAAGTTACATGGTACGTATGTATGTACGTACATACAGATTGTATATCAATACATAAGAACATCCATTATGACATCAAATTTTAAAAGACATTTTAATAGCTGTTTTGATGTAGCTTGCTTTCTTTACAGCCTGGTGTATTTTGTTTCACTCACTCTCCTTGGAGATAGGGACGTGGCCTCCTGAGATACTGACAGCAGGGCGGTGCAGGGGAGATTCGGGGTACTGTGCTTGTTCTGGAGGGTGAAGGCAGTTCCAGGAGGAGTCTTCACCCAACTGAATTCTGAAGGGTTAGTGGCAGACCTATTGCTCTGTGATAGGTAAGATTAATTGCCAACATGATTGGATTGGGAACCGCCTAGCAGATTAGTAAAGCACACTGTTGGGTGTGTCCGGGTGGGTTAGGAGTGACCTAGGGGTCTGTGTCTGGTCTGTGGCCCCTTCCTATCTGCTCTGCTTCCTGGGTGCTGTGAACTGAGCATCTTTGGTCTCTACTTCATTCTTCCATAATGTTCCAGCCCTTGAGCCAGGCAACCGTGGACTGAATGCCCTGAACTGTGGGCCAAATTAAACCTCTCCTTCTTTAAACTGTAGGTGTCGAGAATTGTGTCCTGGCAAGGGGAAGACTGACCAATACATGCTCCCAGTCTCTTAGGACAGAGTCAATGTGAGAATACATGTGTACATGGGGAAGTTGGTGCCCCTCTCGGGTATTGTTGTCCCTGCTTTTTCAGTCTTGGACCTGTTCCTCCTGTTTGCTGACACTGTACACACACAGGATGGCCTCACCCGCCGTAGCAGGACTGCTTTTTACCCGGCTGTCCTGGCCAGTGCTTGAATGGGAAGGAAGGTGACACCAGCACTCACCAGGATCCGCCCAGCTCACTGCAGGAAATTGTCTTGTGCCACCTGCACTGGGACCAGGCCTGGCTGCTCTGACTTTACTCGCAGGTCCTTGGGTGTCCCCTTCCTGCCTTTTGCCATGTGTAAGAACTTTGCGTATTGCTAAGAGCATTTCTGTGTTGTGGTTCTGCCTTAAAGCCCTGGCTCAGGGGTCAGAGTTCCTGGGCTTCTAATCTTGCTCTACTCCTTAGTGCTGTGTCTTTGTGTTTTTTTGGGGGGGGGTTGTTTTTGTTTTTGTTTTGCAGTGATGATGATTGAACCTAGGGCCTTCATGCTGAGCTACATCCCCGGACCCCTTTTTTAAAAATTTTGAGACAAGGTCTTATCAAGTTGCTCAGGCTGGGCTGAATTCGTGATCTTCCCGCCTCAGCCTCCCAGAGTGCTGGGATTACAGCCATGTGCCACCACTCCCGCCTAATGCTGTGTGACTGTTGGTAAGCTACTCAACCTCTGCAGGCCTCCATGTCTGTTTCCTTATCTGTCCAGTGGGGATGGGAGTGTACCCACCTGAGAGAATTGCTACGAGTCTGAAGGAGTCCCCAGAGGTAGTGTGAAGAGCTGGGGGTGGCACACATCAAAGAGTAACAGTTGGTTTCCAAAATTAGAGTTCAGTGATAGCATTATTCTTAAAACTGGCTATCAAAGATCAGCAGGAATTTAATCTACAGAGGAAGCCATTGGCTAATAGGAGAGAGAAAAAGTGTACAAGCAGGAAAGGCCTTGGTTTTGGAGAGAAGGGGTCGAATTCCTGGGCAGGGTTGCCAAGGGTGAGCCAGGGTGGTGAGCTGGCACCGGGTGGCGTGAGAGGCAAGGACAGGAGAGGGCTGGAGGGACAGGATTGACCATCTTTGGGCACTTAAGGCCTGAGACTGGCCAAGCCAAGGAACACTAGGGATGAGAAAGTGGAAGGTCTGACATCAGGGTCCGAGGCCAAGACGAGGGACTGTGGGAAGAACAAGGCTGTGACAGGGACGAGAAAGGGGAAGATAGAGCCCGAGGGTTATCTGTACGGATGGGGCTGAGGGATAGAGGCCAGAAGAGGCAGGGCTGAGATGGGCACAGTGGTGTGGACATGGAGTTGGAGTTAGGGTTATGATAAAGACCTTTCCAGAATGAGGGAACACAGACTTTCTTTGCAGATTGTATTAGGATAAGAATGTGTGCAGATAAAAGCCTAGAAACCCCCCACAGAGAGACCTGGATGTAGGAACAACATGACCAGCCTTTTTCACGTGTGGCTCCCTCCATCGGTGTGCATGTCATGCTGCTGGAGACGCTCGGCGGGAAACGCTGGGTAGCTCGGGCACCGTGCTGGATCTGCTCCCAGGCTCCCGTGCGAAGTTTGGGTGCACTTGGGAGGGCTGCCCATGCTTTTCTCAGCTGTGCTGGACCATGAGTGAGGACAGATGACCCACCATGTGCCCACCTGAGGCCAAGTGGGAAGCTTGAGTAGCCAAAGATAAAAGAGGATGCCTGATTGCCAGGTCCCTCCTGTACTGAGTGCCTGGTCCATAGTACCCTTGGACCTCACTACCACAGTGTGGTGGGGCTCCATTTCACAGAGGGAAAGGCCAAGTTTCACATTCAGGTCTCAGCTCAGCTGAATGTCAGAACCAGCATTCATTAAATCCAGGCCTCTGACCCACAAAGCTGGGGCAGGAGGCTTCACCTCCCGATTCTTATTGCTTCCGTACGTGGAAACAATACTGCTAACCTCAGAATATAGTTATAGGGCCCGACGGGGAGGAGCTCTATGAGGGTTATGGAGTTTTGCAAGCGTCTAATCAGACAGTATGTCAATAAGTTTAGAAGGGTGCCTGCCACATATTAAATGCTTCCATAAAAGCTAATTGCCATACCCAAGAAAGGGAGGTGTGTAGTACGCGTTAGCTCTTGTTGTTGTCAAGCCGTGGGGTGGGGAGTGTTTGTTCTGTCTCATCGTTGAGTGTGTCTTTAATGTTATCTGGCAATGGCTCCTCCTTGGGGCTGGAACGTCTAATTGCACGGGGGATGCTGTGTTTTAATGATTATCCCTGGTAGGGATAGAGCCTCATCTTAGCCATCGACTCTTTCACTGCACAGTTGGTTCTCTTGTAATTTTTGTTTTCTGCCACAGCAGATAATAATTCTGTGAAAAGGGGCCTGAATCTTTTGTTTCTTTTTTCTTTTCTTGGTGTCCACACCTGTTGTAGCTATTTAAAATGAAAAAAAAAGGTTATGAGAAAATTATTTCAACATCACTCTCTTGAAAAGGAGAGGAAAAAATTCATGGTAAGATAGCCAATTTAGAATATTATGAAAGATTAACTCTTAAAAAATAAAATGTATTCATCTGGAATGTGTAAAGGCATATTACCTTCACTTGAACTGAAATATCAGCAGTGATTTTTAATTAGGTTTTTCTAACTCCCAGGCTAGAAGGAAAAAGGTCAAGACAATTTCTGAAGATCCAACTTTTACTTCTCCTTTTTTATAATCAGATGCTTTTTATTTATTTTTTTCTCTTTCTCTCTTCTCAATAGCCAGCATTCTAAAAATAATCTTGTGTTGGTTTGTGAGCTTCCTCCAACTGCCCTAGGACGATTTTTTTTTTCCGAAGATGTTATCAGCGCATTTGGTTTCCAGTGATAATTTACATGATCTTAGAAGAATTCCCCTAGCATAATCTTGCGAGGGCAGCTAGGGTAAATGTTTAACACTTTGGCAACTTCTCTCCATGTTTGTTTAGCATTTCTTAGCTTTTGAAGCTGCCCATAAATAGTCATGAAATTATCACAGAGAAGATTAGCTCCGACGGACTGATGTTATCCCCTGTGCGTCTAGTAGCAGAGGCTGTCTGGCATTTCAGGCAGTGACAGAAAGACCGTGGCCCTGCCAAAGCCCCTGTCATTGTGTAGTGAGCTGTATTGCTCCTGCTTCTTTGATGGCCAACCATGTGGGGCCTTTTATAAGCTCTTTGAAGTTTTGGGTTTTTTTTTTTTTAACATTATTGGTATAATTAAAGAAATTTGAAAATGGGCTACATATTAGACAATAGTATTACGGTAATGTCAATTTTCTTGAGTATGATAACTGTATTGGAGTTAGAAGGAGAATGTTTGATGGAATATGAATTAGGGCAGAGAAAAATCGTATTTCCAAACTACAGATTTAATTTGCCAGTCAGATATGCTTCTGAATGGATGTGTGTGTTTCCAAAATTCTCCCCAGAACACACATATCTCAGTGCCACCGTCAAGTCCCCGAGGAATTCAGAATAAGAAAACAAATTGGACTCGACTTGCCCTGCTATTGTACTAATGACTGTTGCTGTGGCCACAGAGTTGAATGTGGTGAAATGTGGCTGCCATGCTGCTCTTTTTAAGAGTCCTGCCTGAGGCACCATCTTGACTCCAGACGTGAGGGCCCTGAAGCTCTTGGTGGAACACGGAGCGGGGAAAAGATCTATGTCAGGACCTGCCCTTTTCCTTCGACCCCGTGCCTGGTCGGGGCAGCATGGGGCTTGAGCCACTCCACTCCCCGATGAGAGGCCCGTGGGAGCAGCTCCCAGGGGACTGGGCAGAGGTTGCCTTGAGAGTTGGCAGTTGAAGCCACAGACACAACCAGAGGAGGTCTGAGCACCGTGCTGTACGCTCAGAAGCATGTAGTTATGGGCTACAAGTCACACAGACCGCTCCCTTCCCCAAACAAAAAGGAGCTAAAGTGAATTAGGGGTTTTGCTTGTAATGTGTGGTGAGTGGTGCTGAGCATTCAGGAGTGGTGTGCCACCTCGATGCTGTCATCAGGGACCCACGCCATCCCCCTAGCTCCTCCATCCTCAGTGGGTCCTCCTGCTGGCAGGGGGACAGGATGGCTTCTGCTCACCCAGCCCCACACCCCGCCCTGTTTACTGAGCAGGCGCAAAGCTCTGAACTAGGCTGGAAGTGGCAGGACAAAGCATGGGCCCTGGCCCTGGTCTCAGGAGGCCTCTGCTCTACTCCCTGTTTGGCAAGCAGGAAACATCAAACTGCACGTTTAGTTTGATTGAGCCGGAGAGACCAAAAGTGGTGCTGTTGAGTCTGACAGCTGAGAGATGACTGAGGAAAGGGAGGTGGCAGGAGGAGAGTGTCCACGGGAGAAACCGCAGCAGGTGCAAAGGCCCCAAAGCAGGAAAGAGCTTAGTGCATTTGATGGCTGAAAACCAGGATAGGAAACAAGGTCAAGAGTGCAAGAGATGAGGCAGAATGCCCAGACCAGCCCGTCGAGGAGATGAAGGATTTTATCCGAAGAACAGTGGGAAGCCGTTGAATGATTTTACACAGGAGAGTGACCCGATTTGATTTGTGCTTTAAAAAGATCAATCTGTCCCTGTCTGGGTCCAGAAAGTGCAAGTTTCTCTCCAGATCACAGAGGATCGATCCTGTCCCCTGCTGGGCAAGTTTGATACAAAGCCTTCAACATTACAGCTGTTGTTGGTGCCTGTACCCTTCCCCCAGTCACCCCAATTTGGAACCTTTTGAAACTTTAAATAAAAGAAGTGATTCCTGTCCATGGTCTACCTTTGTTCTCCTTCTTTAAACCATGATTGAAGCGAAGCTCCCAGGTCTTTGAAAACCCCAGAGAAGAAAATGATTTCCATAGCAGCTGTAACCATGGGAACCCTTCAAAATAGCTCCTGCTCCTATATTCCACGCACCCCTTTCCCTCTCGATTGGTTGACTAGAATGAGGGCCCACATCTGGTTCCTCTTTTTGTCCCAATGCATCTAGGCAAGCATCTGCCTTTTACTGCTGCCTCCATCAGATCCTGGCCAGAGAACAACGGCAAGGAAAGGTGACACTTAGGCACACCTTCCTTTGTTCACTGGACAAGCTCAAGTGGATGTCAGTTTAGAAGATGCGATCTGAGGGTTCTTTTCCTGCCTCTTGTTTCTGCCCAGGTTGCATGTTAGGACCACCTTCATCTCTTTGAGATGTGTGAAGGCCAACGATTTTTTGTTTTCCTGGGATACTAAGTGGTTTTACCATTTTCCCTTCCATTTTGCTCTCGGTACTGAGCCATTTCTTTGTCCCTTCAGAGACATGCTCACAATTCTTCCAGAAACATATAATTTCCCTTTGGAACATTTCTGTCATCAAAATCAGGACCCTTTATTTGGACTGCATTTCTGGTCCTCTTTTAGAGATGAGGACAGAACAAAAATGGCCTGGACAATGTTTGTCTTGATGAACAGATTTTAATGAAATATAAGCATGACTATGAATCAGAAGTTGCTGCTGTAGAAGTTAATAAGGAGACGGGAATATATGAGTGTTTGCCTTTGGAATTTGGCCAGGCCACTGGGAGAGGCTCCGGAGAAAACCGGAGAGAGGAAATACGAAGTTTAGGCAAATCCGTTGTGTGCATTTCCAAAATATTTCAGAACTATGTTGAGCAATGTATTGTGTAAGTTAAACCAGCTGCTGGCAACTTTTATATACAGGACTTTCCTGGGTCACCAGATAGCAGAGTTTCTTCTCCAAGATCTCTGGGTCTGATAGAAAACTGGGAGGATTTCCTTTATGCAACATCCTCATCCTACTGGGCGGCATCTTCTTGCCTCCGGAACTCACTGTATAAAAAGCATGAACAACTATTGTTGGGCTGGACTTTATCTTTTGCTTTTGCTTTATCTTTTTGCTTGGGTTTATGTTCTCATGCAAGGTCCCCAGGACCTGGCAATCAGTCAGAACCACCATACTGGCGTTTCAGAGTTCACACTGGATCCAGAGCTTGGCCTGGCCTTCCAGTATTTCCATGCTGATATCTGTGTGCCTGATTAAAGCACACTTACAGGAGTTAAATAAGATGACCTGTGATGCAGTGTGCCTGGTGCATGTTCCATAAACGTCAATCCCATCTTTTGTTAGCCTTCTCTGCAAAGCTGACTGGAGAGAAGGCCCTGAACACGCACCGTGTTAGAGGATGCGTGTGGAGGTACCACCTGCAGCTTTGCTTTTCCCTGAGGTGTACGGCTGTCATCACACTGAGAGGCAGAGACTAGGCCTCACCAGAAAGCAATTCTTTCAAAATGGTCTCCAGAGTGAGGTGTTGGATGGTTGGCCTCACTGGCACTCTGGGGCCTGTCTCGGCCATGGCCGGCTGTCCACCGCTCCAACGCTGGCGCCCATGACTGGAAGGCTCGCTCTACCAAAGTCAGCCTCCATGAAGATGTTCTTCCTGTTAAGAAGTGTTAGACTTTTTATTTTTTTGTGGGTTTTTTTTTTTTTTTGAGAAAAGTTCTTGCTGTAGTCATTAGTTTGAATAACAATGGCCTCTGTTACCTTTAGACTACAACTTGGCTCACTAAAAATGTTTTCAGTACGCATCTATCTCAGTAATTTCTCCACATAAGACTACCTGTCTTCTCAGATCCTGTTGCTCACTTCTTCATAAAGAGAAGATGTTGATTAATCAGTCTCAGCATGAACCAATTTTCCTCTCTTTGACATAGAGTCTTCGCCCTGAGAAGGCTCTTGGAGAGCACTTGGTAGCCCACTTGAGAAGACTACTCATGGGAAAGCAGGGGGCTTTTCTGAAGGGGACATACTTGATGGTGTAGCCGAGGCCAGTGTCTGTTTCTCATGTGGTGTTTTTCAAACTGAGGCCTGTCACTTCTCTGAAAATCAGAAAAGAAATGGTTTTAAATATTTATATAAAATTACTCATAACACAAAACTTCAATTTTATAGTAGATAATTTAGGCAGGAGATGGTCAAGCTGAGGAAGGTGCTGTGCGACACCTTCTCCTCTAAAAATTTTCCTTGGACAGAAATTGATTTGGGGCTTAAAATACCTGACTCCAGAAGATCAGAAGGTTGATGCCTTTGTGGATGTTATTTGGCGGAGGTTTTGGTTTTAGGTGGGCCTGGCTGGGTTTACTTTCTGCTACTTCCGACACCATTTTATGAGCAATATCCTGAAGTCACTAAGACCTCATTTCCCTTTCTCAGTGAGGTTCATAATATTTATTTTACAAAGTTAATGTGGGCCGAGGACACACTGGGTACCAAAATATGAGGATGCACTTGTATATAAGCTACACGGACATTCCTGTATAATTTTGATTGTCTCTAGATTACTTAAAAATCTAATACAATGTAAATGCTGTGTTATAATAGCTGACCTTGCATTGTTTAGGGAGTAATGACAAAGCAAAAGTCTATGCATATTTAGAGGCATTTCCCTCCAGTATGTTCACTCTGCAGTTGGTTGACTCTGCAGTTACAGAACTGGGGATACGGGGGCCGAGTGAGTATAAAGGCTTTAGCACTGTGTCTGGCAAGAGCTGCAAGCTATCGTGTGATGTTATGATTGCTAGCTGGTTTCCACTCTTGAACTTGAGTCTGTTCCAACAAAGAGGGCCCCCATAACTTCTCTGTAATGTGAAGTTCTTCTAATTGACTGAAATGTTTTCCTTTTTTCTCCTGAATCCTGTTGGCCTGACTGAATCAGAGTATTCTTACCTTAGGAAGAGATGACCTTAGTTAGTTGGGTGTTAACTTTTTTCCTCTTAAAGTCTCCTGTGTCCATATTCAGATCCATCACCTGATTTTAGTCTATTATTACTAGGGTCCTGATAGACTTAGTGTATCTACATATTTTGTTTCCAGCTTCTTTGTTTATCCTTGGGAATATGAGTCCCACAGCAGGGATACAAAAGTTCTATTTAAAACTATGTGACTGTGAAAAAAAAAAAAACAAAAAAAACAAGAAATCTTGTCAGAACAATGCAGAGATGTATTGTATCTCCCCTTTCTCACACATGGAACTAATTGTGACATTTATCTTGGGGCCAGTTCCTACACATGGACCCCAGAGCCATGCTGTAAAGATGTTTGGAATCCCCCCCCCACCCGCCCCACTCCACTGATGCCCGGTCGGAGAGCTTGCAAACATCAGCTCAGAGCTATGCAAAAATAATAAAGTTGAACATTTTTTTCAGAAAGATGACCCATATGTTTAATAAGTTTCAGTATGTGAACCGAAGTCAGGTTTGATTACAAGCCATACAAAAACTACATGTAGATGGTGGTTCTCAGTTTTCAGAGAGTGGGTGTTTTAAGCTAGATTCTCCATGTGGCAGCTGAGTTCTGCCTGCCACTGTTTACTCGTTCTGCGCTCCCACAAAATGTAAAATTGAATTCTGCATTCAATCTTTCAGATCCTGGATATGATTTCACAAGCGTCATCTCCCCAGACCGAAAAGAACGTTAATCATGATCTTGGAGATAATATAGTTATAAAGTTTTCCACCCTCTTGGAAAATTCCTTTAAGTTGCATTTCCATTTTTGATAAACTAGTTATCGACATTGCACCCTATTTAGGTTCAAATGCTTTTTTAAATGCAAGCCCATGGTATTTAACTATAGGTACCCAGGACTAAGTACCATCAATGAGGTGTCCGTTGTTAAACACCATTAGAAAATGACTGCCCTTAGACACATCACTGAATTCTGTTCAGGAGTAAGAATCGTCTGGTATTTGCATGGTCCTTTACAGTTGTTGAAGTCCTTTTGCATATTATCTTACTATACCAGCACCCCAAGATAAATTTTGCTTTACTTTTGCTTTTGCTTTTTACAATTACTTTTCAGTAGAGGATGAAGGCCCAGAAAGAGAAGTGCCTGGCTTGGGTAGCTGGTATGTGACAGAGCCAGGAGGAGAATGCAGGTCTGACTCTGAAACTCGAGCTCTTGCCCTTGCCCTGGGGGTCTCCTCAGTCCTCAACAGAAATTTACACTGACCAACGTGTCTGCATGGGATGTTTTGAGCACCTTCTGTAACCAAGCAGTGCAGACATTACTTCATTTCATCTTCCCTACAACCCTCTGAAGTAAGTAGGAGTCCCAGTTTACGCATGAGAAAACGGTCTGAGAAAGGCTAAGTATGTTGCATAAAGTTGAGGGATATTAAGTTGTAGAGTGAGATTTATGCTGCTTTCCAATGAAAAAGTTGGAAATGTGGGCTGTATGCTGTGCTTGCTAATGTCGGCATAGCCATAAAATACTTGGAACAATTACAAGTAAAAATTAGAAAGCTTAGGACTTCCAGAAAGATAATCTGCAGACATTTGAAAAATGAACACATCTGTTGATGTTAAGTGACCCAAACAACAGAACAGGGGGGCCCCTTCTTGCTCCTACTCATTTGTTTTTCTTTGCTTGGGCAGAACTTCACAACACTTAGTCTTCATAGTCTGATGTGAGCCAGCGAGCCCTTGACTTCTTACCTACTCTCTGGATCTAGATTCACGAGCAGCCAGGAGCTTGTCTTGAAGCTGGGAGGGAGTGAGGCTGAGAAGTGAGCAGCCCTGTGCTTTATGCTGTAGTCTTCTACCTGGTCCTGTGGCATCAGGTCACTCTACATGGAGACTTCTGGAATTCAGGCCTAGTCTTAGTCAGCTCTCCCAGCCTTGGGATGTGTGACGGCTAACCTCAGACACTCCACTGGCATGTGACACTAACACTGACTAATCATTTCTCACTGAGGAGTTTGGGACATGGGCGGGCTGCTTCTGCTCCTCTGTCTCAGCCTCTTCCTGGATCAGAGGGCCGTCCTGGGCATGCTGTCCTCCCGGCAGGGACAGAGGTATGAGACAGCAAGCTAAACAACACAAGGCCTCTGAAGCCTAAGTTTGGGACTAGCACATTGTCATTTCCACCCAGGTGTCATTGGCCACGCCAAGTCATGGCCAGGAATGGAGAAATCTCTATTTCTGATAGCCATGATGTGTAAAGATCAGCATGTATATAGAGAGAGTAGAAAATCGGACACAATATTTCAATCTACTACAAGTTCCAAAAGAAGGTATGTTGGAATTAGGTCTTTCCTATCGGTGGCTTTATAATTCTGGTGAAAATTCCAGCATTGCTTTCAAGAAAATGCAATACACACTGTTTTGGCTTTCAGTTTGCATAGGCTCTCAGTCCCAGCTGGAAGTGCCAAGTCAAGAGCCAGCAGGCAGTGTTGGCTGGGCTGGTGCCCTGTCTGCCCTCCGTAAGGGGAGTAGCCAGCAGCTCTTGCTCCTGCCTCTTTCTCAAAACCTTTCCCTCTGCTGACTCCAGGGGCTCAAAAATCCTTCAGTGCAAGTCCTTAGGTTTAGTGGCATCTTTTCTCATTTTGTCCAAAATGAAAATAGCTCTGTTGACTTTTTTGATGTTAAAAATGTTTATAATTATAGGAGTACTCCTTCCTTTTTGATTTCATTAAAGAGTTTGAGAAGTGTTGGCGTTAGATCTTCCCTGACATTCTAGTAGAATTCAGCGGTGACTCTATCATGTCCCTGGCTTTTCTTAATTGGTAGTTTTTTTGTTTTGTTTTGTTTTTTTACTGCTTTAATTACCCGTTATATGAATAGTCAGGGTTTTTATATCTTCTTGGCTCAGTTTTAGAAATTCACATGTATTTAGAAAATCTATTCATTTCTTCTGGATTACTCAAATTTATTGGAGTACAGGTTTTTGAATCAGTTACTAGTAATCTGGATTTTGACAATGTCTGTTGTGATTTCACATTTTTCATTTCTAATTGCATTGATTTGGGTCTTTTTTTTGTAAGATTGGTTAAGGGTTTGTCTGTTTTGTCTATTCTTTCAATGAACCAGCTCTTTGACTCAGTGATTCTTTGTATTATTTTTTAGTCTCAATTTCATTAATTTCTGCTCTGATCTTCATAATTTCCTTCTTTGTACTAGCTTTGGATTTGAATTGTTCTTGTTTCTCTACAACCTTGAGGTGCATCATTAGGTTATCTGGGCTCACTCTGTTTTTCTGATGTGACCATTCACAGGTATAAACTTCTCTGTTAGGACTGCTTTCTTTGGTTCCCCTAGGTTCTGGTATGTGGTACTGGCATTATTGTTTGATTCTAGGAACTAATTTCTTTCTTTTTTTTGATTAAAATTTATGAAAAATTACACAAACTTACAGGCCATTACACAAGCTTATAGACCACAATACATTGTGCCTTTTGGTTATGACAGTGAGCAATGTAAACAACCACGTAAATGAAGCAGTAAGTCACAACTACATGAAGTTATTGTAGTACCCAGTGTACGTGTCACTGATTTAAGTTTGGGTTCTTAGGTTCTTATTTTTAAGATATCATTATTCATCTGGATTCCCATTCTTAATTTCTTTCTTGATTTTTTTCTGTGACTCACTGATTATTCAAAAGAGTATTGCTTAATTTCCACATGTTTCATAATTTCTTTTGCCATTGATTTCTAATTTTAGTGCACTATGATCTGATAATATGTATGGGATAATTTGTATTCTTTTGTATTTACTTAAGCAACCTTATGGGCTAGTATGTGGTCTACTTTGAAGAAAGTTACATGTGCTGCTAAGAAGAATGTGTATTGTGTTGTTGGGTGGAATATACTGTAGATATCTATTAAGTTCATTTGTTCAAAGGTTCAGTCTAACTCTGATATTTCTTTGTTAAGTTTTTTTGTCTAGTTGATATGTTGTCTTGTGATGGTGGGGTATTGAGGGGTAGTGAGGTGAGGTGGGGTATTGACTAACTTAAGACACTGTAATTGTGTTTATCTGATCTTTTATGCTCAATAATTGTGTTTGTTTTATTAAATTGGGTGCACCAGTGTTTGGTGCATATTTATAATTTATGTCTCTTCCTGCTGAATCGTTCCCTTGACCAAGAGGTAGTCACCGTCTCTGACTCTCGTGATCAGTTTTGTCCCAAAGTCTAATTTGCTTGAAAATAGGATAGCTAGTCCTACTTGTTTTGGGGCTCCTGTTGCATGGAATATTGTTTTTCATTGTCTGATTTTTAGTAAGAAGGGAAAACTTCAGTCATGTGTAGGAAAATGGATGTACCTTGAGTCCACAGTGTTAAGTGAATCAGACACACAAGTTTAAGTACTATGTTTTCTCTTATATGAGAAACACAAAGTATAAATAAATTAAAGAACAAAGTAAAAGATAGATACTAGGAAACAGAGAGATAGAACTGTGCAAAAGGGAAGGGGTCCAAAAGATAGAAGGAGTGGAGAAGAAGGAGAGGGGAAGGGGATAAAAAGAATTAAGATGTGTTTTAATTAATTAAGACATTGACTAACTTAAGACATGAACTAACTCCCCACAATGAATGTAATCATTATGTACTGTAAACATGTACTAGTAAAAATAAATGTATATAAAAGTGTCTTCTCCAAGACTAGAGGGTAAACAGTGCAATTCAATGAATAGATTTTCATTGGTTCACATCAAAATACTTCATGTTTAGTGTAAACTAAATTCGACCTATTTAAAGAATGATTTTTTCCTGATGTTTGATTTTGATTCCTAAATTTAAATGATTCCTTCTTCTAAGTAATCATGGAGATATTAAATAGTACTTTTTGATAAATGACTTAAACAATATGTAGCTCCTTAAAAAGTGACATTGGGTATTTTTCTGATGTCCATATCTCAAACTCTGAGGACAGTGGTGTGGACCAACTGCTTTTCGGAAGCTGGAATCTTGAGGTTTCTCCTCATCCCTAAGGAACCATCCAGACCCGAGATTCCCCTGAGAGACAGAAGCCCACCATTCCTGGGCAACTGTGCTCCTTG
>PVJO010019290.1:0-34650 GCA_004026905.1 Hystrix cristata | reverse complement strand
AAAGGAGGATGGTGTGCAGAGGAGAGGAGTACTAGAAAGAAAGAAGGGGAAAAGCAGAAAGGCAACAGGGGAAAGAGAGGGGAAAGGGAAAATATGGAAAATGATGAATAAACCTGCTGTAAATAGGGAGGGAGGGAGCAGAGGGGAGGGGCGGGGAGAGGGGGGAGAACCAAGATGCATCATGTATAGGTACAGAATAAATGTAATGAATGTGACCAATGTATGTAGAATGTACCAATACATGTTCTTGGTTTAAAATAAATTAAAAAAATAAATAAAAAAAATAAAAAGAGTAAATAGACAAAAAAAAAGTAGTCAGCTTTTTGGTAAATCTGATAAATAGATGGGAGCATTATGCTTAGGTGTGCTTAATTGTGGTGTTGCTGCTAAATGCTGTCTACTAATCCCTGTGTTTCTTTTCCTTGTGGTACGCAGCAGAAAGGTATGAGAACTTCTTCTGTTTGGGGAGGGTACCTACACATGCTCAATTTCACTGGATCTCCAGGAATTTATCTCCTACCCTTGGCACACTAATATTTTATCAAGACCTCCTATACAGTGGACATTTCATTACCATCAGTGTAGGGGACCAGCATGAGCTTCTATGGGATGATGAGATAAAAATAAATGTCTCTGTGGTCTCCATAGTGGCCTAAAACTGGTGAGTTTTCACCCCTCTGGAGCAAGACAGTAAAGGTGCCCTGCTGTCTTTCCAGGAAAAAGTAACCTCCTGGGGTATGATTCTGAGCATGGGGCAAGTGTATGTTTTACCTTAATACCTGCATATCATCTGCCACCAGTGTTGATTTTCTCCAGAAAAAAGAGGCCTATGGCAGCTGCTCTAATTGGAGCCACAAATTAATTAAAATGATTATACATTATATAAAATAGTTAAATGTGATAATATTTTCAGACAATTGAATATTTAAATTTTTACTTCCTGGTTTTTCTGATGCATGTGCTCAGAAAACACATGCATCATGTGGGTTTTTTTTTTTTTTTTTTTGGTGCTGGGGATCGAACTCAGGGCCTTGTGCTTGCTAGGTGAATGCTCTACCACTTGTGCTAAATCCTCAGCCCCTCATTAATTTGAAAATTTTTAGAGTAAGTCACATTTGATACAAAGTGACAATATTTTACACATAGAAATAATTTAGTTGCGATCCTTGATTTTTTTTGGGGGGGCTGCTGGGGATCGAACTCAGGGCCTTGCGATTGCTAGGCAAGCGCTCTGCCACTTGAGCTAAATCCTCAACCCTCACATAGAAATAATTTAATATATAGAAAATGAATGCAGTTTAGGGCATTTTCTTGTCACCTGGTTTATATGCCTGTGTGACACTGGAAAGCCGTTACAAATGGCTATTTTTTATAACTACTTTGAAACAAGAACTAAATGTGTATTAAAAAAGTCTCTCTCACATTAAACAATAATCTTTTGTTTTTCTGTGTGTCCAGTTCTCTTGTTTTCAATTATAACTCTTGATCATAAAAATGTAAATGTAATATGTAAATTATATTCTCTGAAATATATATTTACAGAAACTTTAGGTGAAAGTACAACTGCCTTTCAGCTAAATGTAAATCATGCCACTTGGTAAAATGAGCACACATACATTTTTTAGAAAAAGTATATATGCACAAAAATAATAACTCTGAAGTGACATGAGAGTGTGACATCTAGGAAGAAAAAGGATGTGCTTTGAAAATTGAGATGAACCTAGCATAACAAATTGATGACTTCAGTGAATCTTTGGGCAGACACAATATTGAGCTGTTGCAAGGATTTAAACAATGGCTAAAGAAATATAAAATACTTAGAACTCGTAAACTTTTAAGTATGTTGACTCTGAAGGCGCTGACAGTAATAGTCATAGCTGTACTAATTTAATACATTGGCTGAATACAATGCCTATTAGACATGAAGCTTGTATCTGATGCTGAGAATTCAAAGATGAAAAAGTTGCAAAGTCTGTTTTTAAAGAGCTTGCTTATCTACTTTGAGGGAGTGACATATAGCAAATACTTAGAATTCAATGTGCAATAACAGATGTTTTTAAATGTTTGTGGCCATCATAGGGGAGATCAACAGGTTACATATAAGATATAAATTATTTTGGATGTTGTTATTCAGAAAGTTGCTTATGTAAGGTATGAAGGATATGATAAAGTGTATCCATTATCTACTGCTACATAACAAATCACTCAAAAGAAAGTAGGTTAAAACAAATATCCCTTATTATTCTAGGTGATGCATCCATAAAGGCTGTCTAAATTGCCAGAGTTAATTTCTCTCTCTTCTATTCCTGTGTTACAGTCTTACACTATAATTAGTTGTTTGTTTCTCTGGACAGGGGCTCAGCAAACTGGTCTCCAGGACAATCTGGTCTCCTGCTGATTTTTGTAAATAAAATTTTATTGGAATATAGCCATACTCATTTGTTTACTTTTTGTCTATTTCTCTTCATTCCTTCCTACCTCCCCCACTTCCTTCTTTTCTTCCTGGAATACTGGGTATAGAACCCAGAGGTTCATACACGCTAGGCAAATGCTCTACCACTGAGCTGCATCTCCAGCCCTGTGCCTTTTTTGGGCACTCTACTAGGGAATCAAACACAGTCTGTACCACTCTACCACAGTGCTGTACCACCAGGTTAATCTTCAGTCCTTTTAACTCATTTATTTTTAACATTTTGAGATAGGGTCTTGCAAGTTGCCCAGGTGGACTCAAATTTGTGAACTTCCTGCCTCAGCCTCCCTCAGTGCTGGAATTACAGGCATGTGCCACTGCGTCAGGCTCCTAAGCCTACTTTTATGGTACATCAGGAAGGCCAGGTAGTTGCATCAGATTCTGTATGGCTGGCAAGGCTGAAAATTACTGCCACCCACATTAAAAACCAGCATTATCCAACAGAACTTCCTGTGATGATACTAATGTGACTGTAGAGCACTTGAAAGTGGTTACTATGACTTAGAAACTGAATGTTAAATTTTACTTAATTTTAATGAACTTAAATCTACATAGCTACACATGGCTTGTGGCTGCATATTAGATACTCTAGTTGTAGATACTAAGCTCTCTGAGGTCATTGATCAATTTTTGGTTATCATTTTTAACCAATTATATTCCATCATGTCAAGTATACTGCTTTGCACATACCCAACTCAACATGGTCTCAGTGAGTATTTATTGAATTAAATTTATCATGGTTATTATCTTTTGGTTAAACTCTGTGAAAGGATTAAAGCTAAAATGTCTTTCGCAGGATGATTAATGTTTGGGTCATCTCAAATGACCAATGGCTTCTTGAAAATGTCTCCCAAAATTCTAGCTTATAGAACATTTTTCACTGAAGAGGAGCCATTTCTGATGGTCTAGTTCACAGCACGAATATTCAACTACATGTTCAGATCTGTCCATTACCTCCGATGCTGGGGTAGGGTCGTCCCTTCAGAGCAGCCTGGGAAGGGAGAAAAAGGTTTGTTTGGATCACAAAGCCCGGGGCTCTTTGAGACTCACTCTGAGCTTCTGCACAAGGTCACTTGCTTTGGTGCTGCAGCCAGCCGCAGGAGGGCTGCAACAACCACCTGAGGACTACAGTTCTTTTTTTCCAAAAGCCCCAGTACTGGGACTGCTTACTCAGGCTATTTCTTCATTACCTCAGGTTAACAGCACTACCACTGGGTCTTGGAACATATCTGTTTAATTTCATAGATCTTGTAGACTTTGAATCCCGGAAAGTAGAAGTTGGGGTACAGGTCATTCTTTCTTGGAGGAGTCTAATGCAAATTGGTTCTTTATATACCAATGGAAGGGGCAGTTTTGACAAATAAAATAAAAAATGCTGTTACACTTTCCCTAAGGAATGGACGTTTCAGACAGAAACAAGGAGTCTCTTGGAAATTGAATTAGGGGTCATTGCTGTTACATTCTAGCAAAGAACATGACTACATTTTACTCATCCTAAAACTTTGGGGAAGGCTGAATTTAAAGATAACAGATTAATTGATCTGGCAGCAGGCATTTAAAGGCAGCCCAACATTCAGGGTATAAAACAGGTATTGCTGGCTGCTTTTAGCCAGATCTACAGTGAGAATCAAGAGCAAAGAGAAGAGCTGAATGATATAAAAAATTTCAGTTTGGATAGAAAGGAAGCACAGGTAAAGACACTGTGGGGCCAAGACACTGTGGTTGATGTTAAAATTAGCAGCATCAAAAAAGAAGCCAAGTATTCCACACCAGGACAATAGAAAAGATGCTTTGAGTGCATCTCAGGAATTGGCCAGACCCCCCCCATCAAAGGCTCAAGAGTGTAAAGGGGTAAATTCCTTTGAAAGTCTTTGTTTCGAGAAGAGTACCTGAGGATGCTCTGCTCATTTGGGGCCACCTTAGGGAAGTAGATCCCTGAGTTCAGTCATCTATAAACTCAGAGGCCACTACACCCATGGTCCACAGGGACCTGGCTACTGCTCAAGCTGGTGGCAGACCTTCTCATCATGCACATTGTACTGATAAGGTGTGAGGAGTGGAGAGGCCAGAACAAGACTGGCTTATCTGCATAAGAAGTAAACCCTTATAGGTACTAGTTCGCAGTCAGAAGTTCTTTCAAAAAAGAAAACTAATTCAATTTATACAAAAATTTCAAGTTATTTTTGGCTATGATGTAAATGGATATATGTCAAAATGGAAACATGGTAATGTAGAAAATAGGAAGTCCTACTAAATTGCAAGTGGGCTGGGTATAAAACTGTTTACTTGTTAGGTGTTTAGACTGCATCTTTATTTAAAAAGTAATGCCAGACATCTGTCAAAAGTGTTTTTAACCCATAAGCAGTTTGACTGGAATACTATTTCTCATTCTTGACAGCCTGTGTGGTCTTTGTTCCTTCTCAACGTACATATAAATGAGAGAAAGTAAAGGTGGGGGAGGTTGGAGGAGCTTAATAGTGGGGTCTTTTTAGTAGACAGGGTTGATGACTACTTTGGTGGAGGGCAGAGAGAGTAAGAATATTGGGGTTCATCTCAAAAGGGAATGCAGGATAGGGAATCAAACGTGTGGAATTAAGCTTTCAGTGGTGTGGACAGGAGATCTGCAAATTTTTCTATATTTAGCAGCCATGTGGTGCTCAAATCTGGCTGAAAGGAATGCAGTTATAGTGTTTTGCCTTCAGAATACACCTCAGCTTGTGGGCTGAGGCCACTCTCTCCTCGGTCAACCTCAGATAGAAATTAACACTGAGGGAGACAAAGGCCTTGCCATTTCTGCCTAACACAAGGCTTCTAACAGAGAGTATTTTTCTACCCTCCACATTGTTAGCTGACACTTTGCCAGATTGCCTCCTGGTATGAGGTTCTTCCTGACAAATTCTTGTTCCTTTCTCCCTTTCCTTTTCCAGATGTCAGATCAGCATCATGCTCTGAAGGCTCTCCATGTGCAATTCTATGGCCTCATTTTATAATCTTTCATGGGTGTTATTCCCCAATAAACTGCTGGCTTCATAACTCCATCTGCTTCACGAAGGAATCAACAGTTCTTTGTAAAATCAGTGTTGCTAAGAAGTATCCTATATATATATACATATATATATATACACTAACTGAATTATCTAAGGTAAAGGTTGAACTGTAAGAGACTAAATTAATTACACACAATGGTATGAAAACATTTTTCAGAATTAATCATATACTTCTAATTCTGTTTAATATTGTCTAATTTCTTTTAATGAAAGAAAGAAAATAAGGTTACACACTTTTAGTTTTTTATCGTCATATTTAGAAGGATCATTTGCATAATATTTTGCCATATAACAATTTCAAACAGGTATGCTTGGTATGTTGAAATGTGTAATATCATAGACTGATCTGCATCTGCCTTTGCCTGCGATTACAGCACTTACTGAAAAGACAGTTGCTTGGATTTTGGATTTATATTCTTCTCTTAGAATCCATGAACCCACAATCGCCACAGATATAATTGGATGTGAATCCCTAAGAGTCCTGTTTAAATTTTTCCATTTGTTTTTATGAATTTTCTAATTCTTCACTGAAAATCTTAGATGTATCAGATCACTGTAATATTGATGGGAAATAAAATATTTATTTGAAGAAAAACAATGAAAATATAAAAGTAAGATTAAGAGCAAACATAGGAGTGTTTCTTTTACATTTACTACATTTACGTTTTTCATATTTGTGTTTGCTGCAAGTAGACATACGCAAATCGTGGAGTCTGACCCAGACATCCATGTGCATTTTGGTTGTTCACATGGAGACCACTCAAGCATCTCCATATACATGTGGATTAATTGAAAATTTCCTGCTTTCATGGGAAAAATCAATCTGATTTTGGCACCGAAGATTACATATTCTAAACAAAATGTTTTTACATTTAAAACACCAAGCACAATATCTTCCAAAGGATGTGGAAACTGTTCTCTGCTTCTTGTCAGTATCATTTTCTTTTTAATTAATTTGCTTTTAAAGATAACTGACTTTGCCTTTGTGAGTGATCACTAAGGAAAGTATTTTATGTTTTTAATATGTACTAATGAGTATGAGCTTGTGTGTTTCATGAGGACTGTTTTGATCGCTCTGAAGGGTTTGAAACTCGTTAGTCACATTAAGTGACCTCATAACACTTCAGAGTAACATCACAGGCCCTGATTTTCTACTCCACTGATGGCTGGCTGGATGAATTGAAAAACACAGAAAATGTATAGAAATCTCTGATGGTAGACTATGATGACTGACCCAAATACCAAAATTTATAAGCACTGCCCAAACACAGTGAAACACACCAACACCCTCTTCTTGTACACAAGACAAGGGACAGTTTACTCCAGGCTCCACCACTTTGAGGAACGAATTTTGTAACGTCACCTTTAACCAGGGAGGCAAGTATAAGTCACTGGAAGAAAATGTTAACTGGAAGTGGCAGTCAGGTATTTAGCGTGCAGAGAGGACTAAGACTTTTTTGTTTAAATGGATAGGAGGATTAATTTCTGCCTCATGGCACTAGATAGTGGTGGTCCACTATCTGAGGAGGACTGAGGGAATCTGGTAGGAGGGTAAATCAAAAGTGTCTGGCATGTTTGAGGAGCAGGCGGTGGGAAGCCCCAGTCTCACTACTGATAACTTATCTGTCTCCCTCCAGTGGGCTGGATCATGGTATCTAAAATATAGCCAGAGTGTATTTTACGTTTGTGGCACTGTGGAGGTATTTATACACATTCAACACTTATAAATTTAAACTATTTAACATTTCAAACTTACCAGATTCATAGAAAATAAAATGACATTTAGTTGGCTGTCACAGGTGTTAAACCACCTAGATTTAATCAGTGTTTACACTGTTCTTGTAGGCTTCAACTTTCTTTTTCCTTTAAAAACTATTTATATAAAATTCCAGGAATATAAAAGAAAATAGAGCTACATTGTTCATCTATACCCCTGCTCATTCCCCACCCCCCAGGATTATTTGGGAGTAAATCTAGACATTTTTAGCACCAATCTCTAACAGATAAGGATTATTTAGAAAATAATTCCACAATATCATATATCATGTAAGTAATTAATAGTAAGTCCTTAATATCTTTGAGTATTCACTAAATATTGTTTTTCATGTTTTTTGTTTTATGATTTTTAAATTTGTTTCAATCATAATCGAAGTGATGTTTATACATTGCAATTAATTGATATACTTTTATCTCTATTTTAACCTGTAGATTTCTTGTCCCTTTGTCTATTTTTCTTTCTTGCAATTTATTTGTTGAAGAAACATACAATCCAGGATTTGCTGATTATAGTCCAGTAGCTTTATTTTTTTTTTCCAGTAGCTTTATTTAACACTTTTCTTTGTCCTCTGTTTTTCAATAAATTGGGATTTGGGTCTAGACATTAGGTGGATGTAAATCCTAATTTTAGTAAAAATATTTTATAGATATCCTGTGTACTTCTTCTAGGGACACATAATGATGATTTGTCTTTCTTTTCTGACCACTGCTTACTCAGCTTATCTGAGCATCTTGTTTTTTATCACCTTTCTAAATAAATAAAATATCAAAATGCAGCTGAAACTCTGCTTCTTTTCCTCCCTAGAGTTAAATACATGTTTTTACACCTTAACTATATATACATAGTTTTTAAAACTAGATTTAAAATGTGTTTTATTAAAAAAAACGTGTTTTATGTTTACAATTTTACACAACCAGTATCACACTGCATGCATACATGCAGCACATAATGATCATTTGTCTTGGGCATTGGTACAAAATTCATCTTAATTCTTTTTTTTCTTTTCATCCCTTACCCCTCCCCTCCCAACCCTCTCCAACTCCTGGTCCCCTTCCCATTTGCAAAAGTTCTATTTTCATGGTCATTTTTCTCCTTCAATTTAAAAAATACATATATATTTTCCGGAGTGGTACTAAGGGTTGAACGGTGGACCTTCACACTAAGCTATATCCTCAATCCTTTTTAAAATGTATTTTATTTTGAGACAGGGTCTCTCTAAGTCACCCAAGCTGGACTCAAACTTGTGAGATTCCTGCCTCCCTCTCAGAGCACTGGGATTACAGCCCACACCATCACACCTGGCTGCAATGAAATGTACTTGTATCTAAATCCCTGTGTGTATTATTCAAGTTACCTCAGGGCATGCATCTGAAAGGTAAAGTTCTGGGTTGCAGTGACGTCCTAGAGTTAGCTCATGCTAGTTCATGAGAGCCTGTTATTAAAATTTAATGAACTTGTTATTAAAGACAAGTATTAAAAATTAGATTACCTAAAATTACAATTAAGTAAATTATGTTAAAAACATTCGATCCCAGCACCAAAAAGAAAAAAAAGGTAATACTTAGGAATCTTCAACTTACTAATTACTATAGTCCACTATGCTCTTCTTGTGTCCACCAGCATTATCTGTGCTTATGGCTACTTACTGCATCCGTATGGAAGAGAAACTATATGACAGTGCTACTGTGCATCTCTTTCCATCTCTGTCCTGAGTGGTACCACATCTGTAGCCTGAAGTCACCTACTGGGGGATTTTTACACCACAGAAAGTGGACGCTGTTACACACCAGGGCTTAATTGTTTTGTAGATGGTTTAGATTTAAGAAAGTGAAGGGAAAATAATAACGTGGATTAATCTTAAAAGTGTATTGTGTCTGTGGCTCTTCCATTGTAAATAGCACACAAAGTGAGAAAGGATTATTCCAGTGTTCAAAAACTGTTACCCAATAACACATTCGATGTCATATTAGGTGGTCACATTAAAATTCTTTGAGAGTTGATGGACTATTGTGTAAATGACAGAATAATTTAGAGGCCTAATTTTAGAGTACTACACTGAAGAATAACCATGTAAACATTTTTCTTTTAAAAGAAAATATTGGAGAATCTTTGTGGCCAAGAAGGACGTATAACCCAGGTTCATTTTCAAGAAAGGTTTTTCTGATCAGTTGCAGAGAGTGTGGGTAGCTGCCAGCTTCCAGCTGTTTGCTTAGTCTGGACCCATCTCAGCTTTTAGTGTAAGTTCTGTTGTGGGGGATGGGTTGGCACCAGCCAATGACTAAAGAAGGCGGTAGTTAATGTTCAAGCCATTTCTATCTAACATGAGATTCCTTGGATGGCTGATCTTTGCTCTGGAGCTTCTACTGGCTAGTAGAAAAGTAATCCGATCTGTATCCTGGTCTAAAAGCCTCCTACCCAATCCTGCTTTCTTATTTTTTCCTTCTCAGATGTAATGCCCCCAAAATATCTGTTGGGGTTTGTATTCAGGTGTGCCCCCAAAGCCTCCTGTGCTCTTTGGTGGGGCTTTTTGGAGGTGGCTGGATCCAGGGTGTTTGATCCTGGGATTAAGGGTGTGTGATAATTAAATTGGTTTAGTACAGTTTGGGGTGTGGATGATGAAAGCTCCACCCAGGATGTGGGTGGTACAAATTGATAGACTTGTAGCCTGGATGGAATATGAAGGGACAGTGGAAGGCTGCTTGCTGCTTTCTGCCTACCCTGCCATGGACTGTTTCCCCTCTGCCATGCTGCCCTGCCTTGAAGCCAGCCAACTATGGAGTAAAACCTCTACAAACTGAACTAGAATAAAACTTTCCTTCTTTAACTTTAGGTGTCAGGTATTTTGTCTCAGCAACAAGGAAAGTAACTAAGACATTTGACACCTGACTTGATCTCAAAATCTGCTTTGGAGGAACCCCACGTGTAACAATCATTGTGACTTATCAACCAACAATTTTCTGTGTACCTATTACAAAATCCTATTACAGTTTACTGGATTTTCGTGGGAAGCACTCATTATATTAAGATATGGCTTGTGTGTAAATCCACTGAGTTTGGAATTACATATACTGGTTTCAGACTAATCTGCTGAAATGTTAACCAGGGTTTGGTTGGTGGGAATGTGGCTGAAATTTTTCTGTTGGCTAAAAAGTATATTTCTTTTTTACAGGTTTTTTGAGACAGGATCTCACTATGTACTTCAGGCTGGCCTTGACCTCACAGTGACCCTCCTGCTTCAGCTTCTTGAGTGCTGGGATTATAGGCATGTGCCACCATGCCCGGCGAAAGTATATTTCTTTATGATGGGTGTTTTAGTAGTGGTTGGAAGCTTGAATACTAATTCTGCTAAGTTCAACAAACATTTGTTTGGAACATACAAGTTGTCAGACATTGTTCTAAAATAGTAGGAGAAAAAAATGTGGTTATTTACACACACTGAAGTACTAGTCTGCTCTAAAGAATGATATATTTATTTGTATCTCAAGACCATAATGTTAAGTGAAATAAATCAGATACACATGCTTAAATACTACATGGTTTCTCTTATATAAGAAACCTAAAGTATAAATAAATTGAAGAGCAAAATGAAAGGTAACAGGGAGATAAATCTTTTTCAGAAGGAAAAGGGACCAAAAGATGAAGGGAAAGAGGGAGGAGGAGAAGGGAAAGCGATGTAAAGAGAATCAAGATGTGTTATGTGCATGTACCAACTCCCCATGATGAACGTAATCATTTTGTTTTGTTTTTGTTTTGGGGCTGGGGATCGAACTCAGGGCCTTCTGTTTGCAAGGCAAGCACTCTAACCACCAAGCTAAACCCCCAGCCCCTATGTAATCATTTTGTACAGCAAACATAAACTAATAAAAATGCAGATTTAAAAAAACCCAGGGTTAAACAAAAGCAGTCAGATTGTCTCTGTTTTCAAGGATCTTACAAACTAGAATCAAGGCAGGAGACGATTTGCAGGAGTGTTTCCGTCAATTGACTGTATTCTATCTTAATGCGGTTCAATCAAATTAGTTTTGTTCAGAAACTGTGTGTTTCAGTTTCAGGCGGTAGCACCATTACATCTAGAAAATTACTGCCTGGTTTTACTTTTGGAGAAAAATCATTCATTTTTGGTGACATGGAGTCTTGTTCACTTTACTTCAAAATGGCACTAGGAAGTGATTGCTGAGTGAGTGGGAAAATTTCTTCCAGTATTTGGCTAATTAGCAGGCGCTCCCAATGTACATTAACACATCCCCCTTCGCTGGAGGCAATGTATATGTGTTGCAGCTATAAATAGAAAGGCTGTGCAAACATGCACCAGTGCTCTTCTCCTTCTACCACACACTTTTTTTCTGAGATCCCTTTTGTGATCTCTGAAAATCAGCCCTTTCCTCCCTGTAGTGGCAAGGAGATGAGCACCATATGTTCAGAAATAGGAATAGGAGTGAACAGTGTAGCATTTCTTGGCAATAAAATAAGATATGTTTTTTTAAAGAAGCCATTTAGATTAATATTGAACAAAGAATGTGTAGGAATGAAAAGGAAACAATTGTTTTCTAAGAATTCGAAATAAGCTAGCCAAAAATGCCTTAAGACAGAGAGAAATATGTGTCTGCTGAGGCCAGTGGCACCAGACTAAACGGGGTGATAGTGATGATTTAGAATCTGGCCCTGCAAAGTTTTAGCTCTGTGTGTAAATTTCAGCACCCCACATCCACTGGATCTGAATGAGAAAAGATATTCTAACTCCACAGTCAACCTTCAAAGTAAAGCTAATTAGAGGAGGGGCTGGGGCAGGGAAGAGAGGACTATTTTTACGTCTAACTTGTCAAGGCAGTAGTCTCTGAATTTAGTCTTTCCAAACAGAAAAGATTGCTTATTGTTTTCCTTGTAGATCTATCACACATCTGGCAATGTCCCAAAAACTCAATTTATTCTCTAGGGTCTTAGAAGCAGAAAAAGACAAAGCAGAGACTTTTCTCATGGTTACGCAGAGGAAATGGAATGAAAATATTATGCAGCTATGCTGAAAAAGAAAAACCTCAAAAAAACTAAGAAAACCTCTATGCAATTTCTATGTTTGGGCTATTTTTTGAATTTATAGCAGAGATGCCTGACAAAAGTCATAATAAATGCATTTCATAGACAGTTTAGTTGTGATTAGTTGACATTCTTATAGCAAGTTACTGGGGAAGAAGAAGGAACTATGCAAAGCCATGAGTTCCCAGGAGTCTTCTGTGGTCCTTGTGAAAGTAAAAATAACGTGCTCTCACATACCCAGGCTTGAAATCTAAGAATTTGGGTCTTGAAACCCTAACACATTGCTTTTCACTGTCTCCACTGCCTAATGATGGAAAATTAGCTGCTTTGCCATCCTTCATTTAGCAAGCTAGTATAGTTCATCGATTTTAGGACATTATCACCACACCTTTATTTATATGAAAATGGAATATATGGTATTTTGATGGACCCTAATTATTTAATTGACAGTATCGTTTCTTGATGGGAAACAAAATAATGGTCCATGTTATAGTAGATCAAGTAAAATACCACAGTAATAATGATATTAATATCGGTTCCATTTTTGAGGACCTTCTTTGTGCTAGTCATGGTGCTAAGCATTTTGCAATTAGTATGTTACCTAAAGTAATCCTAACAAAAGTACATGAGGATTAACCTCACTTTATGTTTTAGAAACCAGACAAGACACTTTCACTTACAAGAAATAAGGCCTTCCAGAGCCGAGGACTATCTGTGCCCAAGCCCTGTCTTCTTTCTACTACATCTCATTGCTGCTTAAGACAACAGCTGCCATTTTCACTCAGTTCCAATCACAACAGTGGTATATCATTAACAGCAGCAAACATTTACGTGGCATGTATGTGTCAAACACTGTGTGTACATGTGTGGGTGCATGTGTATATGTGCATGCAAACAAGGTAGGGACCATTATTCCCTGTTTCACGGATGAAGCACAGAGACCTGACCTGAAGGCACTGAGCTAGTCACGGGCAGAATAGTATTGAGCCAGGTAGCGGTGTGGCTGCTGTGCCTGGACTAAGCCACGCTAGGGTCTGGAATAGCACTAGGTTGCTGTCTTCCTAGTAAGCGCTCCCAGCCCAGTGTCCAGGCTATGATCACAATTCATTTCTTGCTTACAGAAAACACATAAACTTATATTCCAGTTTATTTATTTTTTCCTCCTTAGTCCCCCTAGGCCTCAATCTAAATGGCCTTGAGTCGCAAAGGAACTTTGTTAAGTTGCAAAGGAAATGTATATAATACTTCTCCTTTGGGTGATTTCATTGAAGCTTCAGGACTTAGCAATATAAAACAATTAAATAGTGTAAAAAGGAATGAGAATAACTTATTTAGCACTTACTCTGATCTAGGCATTCTGCTTGTATTACACACATAATTCTAACCATGGTATATAGTTTTTATATATGACAATGGGAAGCACAGGTGAGAAGTGAAGGTGCTGATCACAGTGGCATTGACAGCATCACAGGGACACTGACCTGGCTCGGTCGAGTAGCCAAACTGATATACAAGAAATGGCCAAATGGATGCACTTTGAGAACATACTCTTAAGTAAAATAAATCAGGCACACATGAGTAAATATCACATGGTTTCTCTGTGATGAGAAAGCAAAAGCATAAATAAGGATGAAAATGTATAATAGATATTGTGAAAAAGAAAGAAAATATTCAAATGGGAAGGAGAACTAGGGAGGAGGGAGGAGGAAAGGAAGGAAAAAGGAAAGGAAAAGAAAAGAAAAAGAGAAAAGATGGGAAAAATGTAAATAAAGCTGTTGTAAAGAAGGAGGGGAAGAGGAGTTGAAGGGAGGGGAGAGGAAGGGAAAAAAACCCAAGATATACCATGTACAGGTACAAATTAACTATGATGAATGCAGTCGTTACGCATATCTAAAATGTACCAATCAATCATCTGGGTTAAAAGAAAAAACGAAAAGGCTTAAATAAAGGATTAGTCTGTAGACTCAAAAAAAAAAAAAAAAAGGCCAAAATATGCATTGCTGATGTAGGGAAGGATAGCAAGAAAGAGAAACCTAAATTGGAATCTATGAGTCTCAAGGATAGCGAGCATATGCTAAGAAGATGTAGAAACTGTAAGTTAAAGAAAAATGTGAGCAAGGGTATCATGCTATGTTGCAAAAGACAGTGATCCTGAAAACCGAAGGCATTTCACAGTAGAGGGTGGTAAACTCAGCTAACACCTCACTGCCCAATCCTAGGTGATAAAAGGACACATAAAAAGTTTGAACCTGATTAAAAGCCATTGTGAGGCATTTTAAGTCGTGGAGAGGAGTCTGAAGGACAATATCATAATTGGTGAAATGAAATGATTATTTAGTGAACATGAGACAGCACATCTATTAAACTACAACTGAGATTAAGGGAAATACTACAGATGAACGTCAAACATTGGCAAGTGATAGAGAAAATTTAGCCAAGCTTTTGCCACAATCTGCTACTTTAAAAAAAAATAGTCGAAGAGCTTGAAAATAATACCCAGGCATTTGTAAAAGCCAGCATGCGATTTACAATATGCCACTGGATCTGAAGAGCTTTGGAAGGAGGTTTACTTAACCCTCATGAAGACAATGATTTAAAGCATGGAGTGGAGCCACTAGTGTGGGCAGAAGTGAGAAAGGTTATTGCAAAAACAGCCTGTCTTCTCTTGCATGGAAAAAAACCAGAAGCAGGGAGGATATGCAGTCAATCAGCATGTCTAAATGACTATATCACCCTAAAAATGCAGGTCAATGCCGGGCTTTTCAAAGTTTAGATGGATTTCTCCCCCTCTTCCCCTCCTTCCTCCCCCCTACCAAGATTGTGCACCACCATCCTTTGTGATCACTGCAGGACGGAATTAGCAATGAGCTGGAACTGAGATTTGGAACAGAGGGCTGTGAAATCAATACACCAGCTGGAGCAGAAAGTCCAAAAAACATAAATTTCTTGGAAGATGACCTTGATTTTGGCAATTATTACAATGAATGAGAACACTTCAGAATCTTAATACAGAACAATATAGCATGTTTTGCTCCCAGACTCCTCTACAGTATGTTTTACGCTTGTGTTTCTCCCTGACTCACGATTGCAGGAAATGTTAATGCTGTTTATTCCTGAATGACTTTGAAGGATTTCGTGCTTTAAAATAACATCAGACTTTATTGTGCATTATTATATTGGAACTTTATTGTGCATTATTATATTGGAACTTTTTTCTCACTATGAAGACTTTGAAAAAGAATGTTGCAAATATATTTCCGTGGATTGCTTTAAAAATGGAAAACAATACATATGGAGTGTACTAATATTTACAATTTAAACATTTCTGTTCTGAAGCATAAAATCAGTACAGCTAGCCCCCTAAACCTAGAATTCCTTGCGATCAGGACACTGCAGTACAAAAGAGGTAAGTGATGAGAGAAATACATTTGGCATTTTGCTGGCTAATTCTTTTGGGTATTGTATGGTACATGATACCTTATTCTACAGTAAATAGACTGTGTAAGTCCAAGAGTCTTCCTCTGCAGAAAGCAGGGCTCCTCTTTATAACATCACAAATGATTTGAATGTGAGCTGGAGTTTGCACAATCAGACAGAATATAACACTTTCACTTTTTTAAGGCCCAGGGAATACAGTCTGCCTCCATGGTATACATAATATTCTGCTTAACTTTCTCTTGAAGTTGAAAACCTGTGCTCTATTTGCAGCTATACCATTTAATAATATGGTCTTTGACAGTCATAACTTGGTGTCTGTTTTTGTATTGTTTTTTGTTTGCTTGTTTCTGTCAACTCATCCATTCATGCAATGTTTCCTGTGTTGACTCTTGGTACCGGTTCTGCTTTAGACAGAATATTTACAAAAGGTTACAAAATATTACAAAAATGAATACTTTATATTGAAACCCTGTGCTTATGAAGCTTATGGTTCACTGATGGAACTATGTACACAGACACTACACAAATAATTGCATTAATACTTCGCTGATTATCATTTTGTTGAGTGTCAAGAAAGAACAGCATGGTACAGACTGATAACTCATAACGAAGGTTCCTAATCTTGCTCGTGTGAATTCTAAGTGACAAAATGTGCCCAGCACAGAGTAGGCTTAATAAATGAGAGCTAGATCTGCAAATATGCTGTTTGGGTGATGGGAAACTGGCAAAACAAAAACAAGAAAACAGAATAAAATTTTTCTGATTTTTCCATTAGTCCCCTAACATTTCAGGAAACTGATAACAATGTTCTTTCTGGGCACTGACAAAGGGAAGTGAATTTTACCAGCATATGCTTTGCCTTGAGGAGAGAGAGGGAAAGAGAATATTTTAAGGATTCAAATATAACATGTCTCCTGAGATACATAAACCTTAAAGAACTCAGGTGGTTTTTGGCTGTTCAGTTTTTCACATTGCTTTGCTGTCTTATTCAAAACTTAAACCCTCTCACAAGTTTTTTTTTCTGCTTGAAAGGAGGCTAAAATATGAAGCAATGATTCAAGTGTCACAGGGTAAAGAATTTAAGTTCAATAATTCAATTCAATTTTGTTCAATCCATCACATTTTATGTGATAGAAATAACCTGGCTTAATAACTGGATGGGGACTTGTTTTGGTACCATTCACGAAACAGGATGACTATTCTGCTTCAAGCCAAGCTAAAAATGGAATATTATAGACCTCAGAGGCAGGCCAGGAACTTCTAGAATGGCTCACCTGATGAATTCTATATCTATGAGGAAGAAATACTGCATTCTTTGCCATAATAACTATGTTTTTCATATCATTGCTTGGTATATTTAGGATATCTCTTGTTATCGTGGCTAATCCTTAAGATCAAGAAACTGAAACAAAATAAAAGAGGAAGTTACTTCCTTGGGGAAAAAAATATTAGTCAGAAATAAAAGCCAGAAATACACTAGTCTGACTCAGAAGATGTGACTTCAGTAGACAGTGGTATGATGAGGAAAATATGGCAAAATGAAGGGGATATAGGAAGAAAAAAAAAAAGCCCATCAAGACAGAGAGTGGGAAAAAGTTGAAAGAGAAGGGTTTAAAGAGAATTGCTTCTTTCACACTAATTCAGAGTGGCTGAGAATACTTTTGTAGAACTTTCAATGAAAATACAATCACAGAGACAATAAAGTAAAGCTGAGAAGGCTTTACTGTATTTGTTTCTTCGCTTTTGAATGAAAACCCCCAAACAAATAAAAAAATGAAGATTCAGAATATCAAAACCTGGCAGGAATAATTTACTAGAAAAATGGAATCAAGACTCAAAAATCTTTACAGATTGGAAAACCGGGTCAAAAGAGGGAGCATAAAATGTTGGATGTATAAACTAAAATTAGACCTTTAGATTTTTAATCTAATGAGAGAGATCCTGCCCACTCTAGCTCTGTTTAGAGCTTACAATGAAGCCATGTGTAGGTGCCACACCTTGACCAACACCTGTTGCTAAGAAAAGCTGGACTCATCAGTATACTGTAACTCCCTTTATTAGTATAGGTCAAGTGAGGCGCCATGTTCCAATACTTAAGAATATGAATTTTGCCATTGAAAGGACTTTTCTTTGTGGCTAGGGTCATCCATCTTGCTGTATGATCTGAGAAAATTACTTAGCCTTCATAAGTTTCAACTCCTTCATCTATATAATGTGAGTATGATAGTACCTAATTTAGATATTGTGATGAGTAAATGAGGTAACACATTATAGTTTTAAACAGCCTGTGCAGTAGAAGTGACTGAGTTTGAACTGTACCTCTGTGAATTGCTGTTGATTGGATTTTAGCAAGCTGCTTAGCTTCTTTGTGTCTCAGTTTCCTCATCTGCAATATGGAGGTGATATATGGTATCCATATCATAGATTGTGGGTATTTAATACATGAACACAAGTAAAGCATTTACAACAGTGAGTGGCATGCCATCTGGGGTGGTTCACACCTATAATCCTAGCACTGCAGGAAGTTGGGGCAGAAGGATCACAAGCTGGATCCAAGACTGGGCAACTTAGTGACTTAGTGAGATCTTGTATCAAAAAATAAGAAAAAAAATTTAAAAGGGCTGGGGATGTAGCTCAGTGTGAAGGTCCTGGATTCAATCACTAGGACCACTGGGTGTGAGGGGGGCTGAAAAGAAAAAGAATTATAACTGGCAAATAAAAAGTATCCAATAAATGATGATCATTATTACTTAATCAACAAACATAAGTTATTATCAAGTGTTTTTGCTTTTAATATTATTGTTATTGTAAGTTATCTTTTTGAGCTCCAGCAAGAGAAGTGACACAAAACTTCCTTATGATAATGACTACTTTATGTGGCAAATTTCAACAACTCTCTGCCCTACTTCTGATTTAAATTCAGATTTCTTCTGGTTCAGAGTTTCACTGTGAACCACAATTCTTATCCTAAATCTAGATGCTCATTTCAGAATCCTCCAACTGCAGATAGGCCTTCACACCAGTGAAGACAAATTTCCATGGGCAGATGTCTCTGAAATCCACTCTCAGAGTATTGTTTCTTCTTTACAAAGCTACCCATTTCTACCTCTTGCAGTTTTTGGATATCTGTGTGGGTCTGGATCAAAATCAAATTTCATGGGCCATAAGAATTTTGTGATTTAGGATTCTTGACCTTTCTCAAGACCAGATAGCCTATGGCTGGCTATGGATAGCTTCTTTCATTTCACCCATCTCAGCTTCTGTTGGCCATTAGTAATATCTAACTACTGTAATTTATACTAATGTAAGAACAGAATGGCGTTGAGGGGGATAGCATCTGTCTCTTTGATTTTCTCATTGCTGCAACACAATACTTAACAACTGAAACACAAAGGAGGAGGAGAGGTTTATTTTGGGTCATGTTTTAGAAGTTTTAATCCATGTTCAGCAGACTCAGAGAAGACAGCATGATTCAAAGGCATGGCAGAGGAAAGCTGCTCACATTATGGTGACCGGGAAACAGAGGGATGAAAAGAGGAGCCAGGGAATGAGGTATACGCCTTCAGGTCACATGCACAGAGATCTGCTTCTTCTGATCAGACCCCACCTCCAACAGCACAATAGCTCTGAACTCCTCTGTGGATGAATGCACTGATGAGTGCATACCTCAGTGATCCAGTTACCTTCCCAAACCTCTGCCTATGAATGCATCAGGGCTTTGGGAGACATCCTTGATCTAAACCATGACATTCAGTCCCTGGCTTCCAAAAGACTCATGCACATCTCTTTATGAAAAATGCATTTAGTCTATTTGTAAGAGTTACCAAAATCTTAACAGTTCCAATATCGCTGAAAAGAACAAGTCCAAAGACTCCTCTGAGACTCAAAGCAAACTCTTAGCTGTAAAAATAAAAGAAAAAGGTAAACACTGCCACCATAAAAAAGCACAGGACAAACATTTCCATTGCTAAGAGAGAAACAGGGGAATGCAATAGAATGGGACCAAAGCAAGAGCAAAGCCCAGAAGAACAAATATTAAATCCTGTGGTTCCATGTCCAGCAATCAGGGCAAGCTGTGGCAAGATACAAATTCCAAATGGCATGCCACTACACTTCTATGGCAGCCACTGCCCCTGTGGCCTCCCTCTTGGGGAGGCTCTGCTCACTGCCTGTGGCCTTTCTTAGTAGATGTTCCACATTTTTGATTTCTCCACCTTCTTGTGGTTTCCACTACCTGTTCGGCTTCACTCTCATAGCATCACATACTACCCTCTCAGGCACACTGCCAGCCCTCCCAAGTCTTCTTCTGAAATCTGGATGGAAGCCTCCTAATCCCACAACTCTTACATTCTGCATGCCTGTAAAAAGAGCACGACATGGATGATGCTAAGGTCTGCCACCAGCCTGAGCAGTAACTGGGCCCCGTTGAATCATGGCTACAGAGGCCTCTAAGCACATGGATGACTGAGTACTGTGAAACAAATCCTGGCAAACCAGTTCCCTAGAGTAATGGCAAACCAGTTCTCTACCAGGCCCTTCCTGAGCAGGGTGCCCTGAATCTTTCTTCTCAAAGCAAACTCTTTTATTTTTTCAAGGCAAAAGGTGGGATCTTGCTGTTTCCTGGGAGGCCTTCAAGGCATGTTTCCTATTGTTCTGACTCAAAGTACCTGGCTTCTTTTTAATGATAGTCTTTTCATTAACCAAGCTCTCCTCAGTCAAATCCTTATTGTGACAAATATGAAATTGCAATAGCTTACTTGCTTATTTCCCTTGGTACAAAATATATAATTTGAACATAAAAACAGCATTTTAAAAATTCTTAATAACTTCTGGCATTAACCTTTACGATGTGAGAGAAGTCTCTGTTTGTACTTCTTTATGTTTAAAGAAAAATGAGATTATTCCTTTTTACACAAAACCTTTATTGAAATAGGAAGCAATTACAAAATAATACATAAATTATCAGTGTACAGCTTTATGAATTTCCAAGAGTAAACACTCAGGTAAAATCATTGAGATCAAGAAATAGTATATTACCAGAACCTCAGAAACCTCTTTCAGCCGCTACTTCCTACTAAGGATAGTCATCTAATTGGCTTGTTTTTGAACTTTCCATAGCATAAAATATATACTATGTATTTTGGGGGGGGGTGTTTTGGACCCTTTTGCCAACATGATTTTTTTTTGAGATTCATGCATGCAGTGTATAGATTTAGATATTTTAAATTGCTATATAATATTCCTTATGTGAATACACCACAATACAGTGGTACTTTGGCTCATGAAATTAATTTGTTTTATAATTTTGGAAATGATTGCCAAGTTGGTGGTCATGTGGGAAAGATGGCCATGGTTGTGTTTGTTATCCAATGCAGAGTTTGCAAACAAAAACAAAATTTTGCCAACTGCTTCTGTTTGGAAACCAAATTGTTTGCAAACAAAAGCATTCATGAACTGAGGTACCACTGTATATGGATTTGTTCAGTTTTTATTGGGAATGTAGACAGTCTCTCATTTTAGGATTTTCTGAATAGTGCTGCTCAAAACATTTGAGAGCATGGTTTTGGTGAAAATAACATAAATAATTTGGTGGCTGTATACCTATAAGTGGAATGGTTGTGTCCCAGAGCATGTATAATGTCATGATATCTACTTTTAAAATGATGTCAGGATTCAGCTAATTGCCCCCCAAAAGCTAAAGTTGAATGTATTATAAATTCATGTGTTAGATAAAAACAAGTACATTATATTTCACTGAAGAATATGAATATACCTGTGCTGGGCAGAATTGTACCCCCCTTTCCTAAACATGTCATATTAGCTTTCTGGTCTCTGGGACAGAATAACTGAAAACTGCAATATAAAGGAGGAGAAATTTATTTTGCTTATGGTTTCCGTGGTTCAGTCCATAATTGGCTGCCTCCAAGGCAGAAACAGCATAGTAAAAGGGTATGGTGAAGAACAGCTGCTCATTCCATGACCTCTAGGAAACAGAGACAGAAGGGAGGATCCAGAAATGAGAATACATCTTCCAGTTTATGTCCTCAGTGACCCACCTCTTGCAACCAGGTCCTACTTCCTAACAGTCCAGGTGGCTCCTAGTGTGCCCATGATCCAATAACCTTTTAAAAATCCTGTCTCTTAACACAGAAGATTTTTGGGGAAATTTTATATCTGAACCACAACAGTTATAAATGTTGCAACCCATGGAACCTGTGAAAATAATACTTTATATGGTAACATGGTAAAACAGACTTTGCCAACGTGATTAAGTAAAATCATCTTGAGAAGAGGAAAGTGACCTGGATTATCCAGGTGCAGCAAATAAAATCACAAGGATCTTTATAGGAGGAAGTAGGGAAGTGGGAAGTTCAGGGCCAAAGAGGGAGGTAGAAGGGCATGTGAGAGTGAAGGGAAGGAGAGAGAGGAGAGAGAAGGAGAGAGAGAAAGAGGGAGGGAGAAAGGGAAAGGGAGAGAGACAGAGACAGACAGACAGACAGAGACTGACTTAAAGACTCTATACTACTGGCTTTGTAGATAGAGAAGAGACCACGAGCCAAGGAATGCAGATGGCTTCCAGGAAATGGAAAGAAAGGGAATAGATTCTCCCCACAAGCGTATAAAGTGCTAGGAATGGTGGGAACCTGTAGTTCCAGGTACCTTGTGAGGCTAATGCAGGAGAATTGCTTGAGCTTAGCAGTCTGAGACCAACCTGGTCAACAAATTGAGACCTTACCTCAGGAAAAAAAGAAAAAAAAAAGTCACTATCAACTCAGCCAACTATGATTTTGGTCCCACAAGACCCATTTTAGACTTCTAATCCCCAGAATTGTAAAACGGAAAATTTATGTGGCTTTAAAACATTAAATTTTTGGTAATTTGTTACAGCAGTTGTAATAAACTAATACAATATCAATTATGATCCGTTAAAACTTACCTCTGTTTGGTTACATAAATATTTATTTCTTAATAACATTATTTTAGTACAGTTTTAACACTAAAGATAACAAACCTTCTTTATATTAAATTTTTTTGTATAATAAATATAAATAAATTTCAACTAAATACTTTTGCAAGGTACTTTTTAAATATTGCATTTAATTTTTTTTCTTTTCCATAACTTTATTTTCCCATAAATAAAGGTAACATGCTACCTTTTTTTCCTTTGTTTTGACCCCATGATGTATGTAGACTGTCTATATAGTTCTACATGTATTACAAGACATTTTTTTTTCTAAGAAGTAGCAAGAGTTTTCCAATTGCTACATCAAACACAGAGGACTGGCTTTTTGTGTTGAAATTTCGGAAACCAGGGATTCTTGGTCTTTCTTTTACTTATATTCTTAAAACATGGTCTAGTAAATGAGTTAGTGGGTTCAGAAAACATAATCTTAGATTGTAAAAATCACTATTTTATTAAGCTCTTTGATTTCTACATTAATTAAACTTGGTTGTTTAAAATCTAAATTTTTATAATATTCATTGGATCAGCTAACTAAATAGAGAAAAATACAAGACTAAACAGAACCAGTAAATGTTCTTTGGACTCTATCTTTGCTTGGTCCCTGTAAGAGTTTTCATCTATGTTCTGTCAACTTTCCTTTTCACTAGAACATAGTCTGTTTTTAACCTAGCAAAGAGACATTTAGCATGGAATATGATTAGGAAAAAAGAAAAGCATGAGAATTAGCCAAAAGGTAATTGTATTGCCAAGATGTATTGCCCTATTTTGGAATGTGGTCACCACCCCCAGGGCTAAATCCTAAATCCCAGAGCTGGGTAGCATCTGGGTGGGAATTATCTGATTCTAGAGTTTTATGTTGAAGTCTGTCTTGGGGAAATGAGAGCCTTTTCAGGGTCTCTGAGGCAATGTATAAGTAGTAACAAATCTCAGCTCCCAAGATTTGTAAAAAATTATAAATAATGTAAATAATGTATTCATTTTGAATGAGTTAGGGAACATTTAAACTCAATCCTAAAATAGACATACTATGGCCATTACAGTATTGTCAGTTGTAAATATAATGTATCAAGTGTCTGGATGAGCACTAATATTGGAAACACTAGAGAAGAGATACAGATACATTAGGGAGTGATTCTATATTTTTTTTCAAAAGGATTCACAGACAATAGCTGATACATTTAATGTAATTCTTACATAATTGGCGAATGATATTTTGAAATCCCCTTTCACCTTTCTCTCCACTCCTCAGTGTGCAGTCTTGACCCCCGTTATGGCTGGGGAGAGGTGAACTCTGCAGTTCTGTTTGGTGCTAGCTCAGAGCTCCCAGCCCCAAGACAGGATGCTACAAATGCCCTTTGTTGAATCAGTTGTCTTGGTCAGAAAGAGAAGTAACAGAAGAGGACAGTGTATCAGGGTTAATTACTAGAAAGAAAATGTGTGAATTCAGGGAAATACAAATAGGTTACCAAGAGAAATGGACAAAATCAGGAGGAGACACTCTAGAATGTTTACTTTTCTTTGAACCTCAGAGATAGGGTGAGTCAAATATCCAAGTAGGTTAAGGTTTCAGTAAAGGCTGATTTTAAAATAATGCATTCCTAGTTGCCTTTATAGAGGTTCTTTCCCCTATGTTAATGATAATAAAATGAAAAAATATATATGCAAATAGGATAAATAGTAATTGTAAGTAGAGAAACACATGATCTAGTCAGCCTCACCTTTGGGGAAAGCCTTCATAGGGGGATTGGACGTTGGTGCCGTTAGCAAAAGATTAAATTATGAAGGAAAGAATTCAAATTGTATGTAGAAAGGTAAAATGAAGCCTAAATGCCTCCATGTCTATGGGATACTGGAGACACTGGCTGTGTGGTGTTGATAATAAACCTTAGAGTTAAATATGAATATATCTTGCCTGGTCCAGTTATCTTCATTGCTATTTAGAAGCAATCTTGGTCAAGGAAGTTGTAGAAACTCAGTTTCTTGGAAACTTGGGCAATGTGACTGAGGGTTGCAGAAATAGCTTAAAGATACAATTGTTCTAATTGGTCCATATGACCTCTCCAAGAATTGCAGCATACTAGGAGAACAAAAAGGGCCTTGACACTCACCACCATTTGCTGGCCTCTCCTCACAGGCTGAAGTGAGCAACCCCAAAACAAAGTACTCTCTGAACCCTAACTGCCTGCTCTGCAAGTTTTCTCTCAGCTTTTCCTACCTCTTAACACATCTTTTTGTTTTGAATGAATTAAGCATAAACTAGAGAATGTAAAATATATTATGTATGTATTATGGACTGGTTTATAAACTGTTGTACTTCTATAAACACTTATTAGGCCTTTCCTATCTTTAAGAGGAAATGGGTATTTTAGAACACCTCTGCTGTTACAAATGGAGCTCTTCCACTGTCTGAAATACTAGACCTCTGCACAATTGTTTGGGGGAATGTGGATAATGTTAATTTTGTGGCAGTTAGAAAACAAGGGGAAAAAGCACTAATACTTGATGATCTTCTTTAAAACATTTACTTGAGGTATTATTTATGTACTGCACAGAGCATGAATATTAAGAGAAAAGTTCAATAAATTTTTACATTGGCATACACTCAGCCATAACTCTGATCTAGAACATTTCCAGCATTCCAGAACGCTCCTACATTTCCCCGCTTAGTCATCAGAAACCGCTTCCTCCAGAGCAAATCTCTACTAGTATTTCTGTCACTATAGGTTAAATTTCTCTATTTTTCAGCTTCCCACGAATGGAATCGAGCAGGATGGGCAACATTTTCTTTTGCGCCTTCAGTAGTAGGGTTTGGATTCAGGGCCTTCAACTGAGCTACATCCTGAGATTTTCTTTTTTTTAAAATTTGAGTCAGAGTTTTACTAAGTTGTTGTTGCCCAGGCTAGACTCACAGTTGTGATATTCCTGCCTCAGTCTTCTAGAGTGCTGGAATTGCAGGAATGCGCCACCACATCTGACTTGTTCCTGCCTTCTTTTGCTCAACTTCATGTTTACGGGATTTACCTATGTTCGTGTAAGAATGATTCATTTTTATATTGCTGAGTAACATTCTACTATGTGAGTATACTGAAATTTATTTATATATATTCTTGTTGATAGACTTTTGAATTCTTTTCAGGTTTTGGCTTTTATGTATAAAGTTGGTATGAACATTTTCGCACATATCTTCTAGCAGACATGGGTACTCGTTTTTCTTGTGTCTATATCTAGAAGTAGAATTTTTATGTAGTAGAGTATTATTCATGTTATGCTTTAGTAAATACTGCCACAGAATCTTGCAAAGTCAGTATATCAAATTACGATCTTATTAAAAATATGTGGAAGTTCCAGTTGTTCCAAATCCTTGTGACCATTAAGTATTATCAATTTTTTTTTTATCATGGTAGTGATGTGTGCATGGTAGGTACACTGTGAAATGTCTTTGGTTTTAATTTGCATTTCCATGATGATTAATAATGTTCATGTGCTTATTATCCATTTGGATGTCTTACAAAGTGACTGTTCAAGTATTTTGTTCATTTTATTGGTTTTTTTTAATTAGTAAGAGATTTTTAAACAATTTTAGATATGTCACTTGTCAGCTCTAAGCATACTGATGTCAGATGTAGATGTATATATATGTGGATGTGCATAATATCCATATCAGATGAATAACAAATATAGGCATGTCAGATATTTATATACCAGTGTGTGTGTGTGTGTGTGTGTGTGTGTGTGTTACTAGGCATTGAACTCAGGGTCTCATGCATGCTAGCCAAGTGCTATCACTGAGTTACATCCTCAATCCCTACCATGACTTCTCGTAATTATGCCTTTTCTGTGACACTGGGAATTGAACCAAGGCCTTGCACCTGCTAGGCAAGTGCTGTAGCATTGAGCTACATCCACAGCCCACCCCTATTTTTAAATTTCAGTTTTGAGACAGGGCCTTTTTGTAAGTTGCCCGAGGTGGCCTCAAATGTACCACACTCCTGCCTCGGATTTTCAAATAGCTAGAATTACTGGTCTGATCACTATGTCTGGCTCAATTATGTCTTTTATTAAAAAAATTATTGATTTTAATGAAGTGCAAGTTATTGTTTTTGTCCTTTTTCTTTTATAATTGTCTTTTGTATTCCCTGTAGAAGTCACTGTATATACCAAATCAATAAAGATATTAAGAGGTGTTTTGTACTATGAGATTCATTGTTTTACCTTCCAGATTTAAGGTTTTAGGCACCTTAAATTATTTTCATGTATAGTAGGACATATTCATATGGAATTCCAATCATTCAAGTACCATTTATTTAAAAATATTTCTTTTTTCTCGATAAATTTCTTTGCATCTTTGTCATAAACTGAATGAATGTATACATGTGAGTTTATTTCTCAGCTCTCTCTTTTGATCCATTTGTCTGCCTTTGAGCCAATACCACAATTCTTAATGTAACTTTACAGAGAATTTTGAAATATGAGACCATAAATCCTCTGAATTTGCACCCTTTCCCCAAGATTGTTTTGACTCTTATTATTCTATGTCCTTTGTATTCCCATTACTTTTACATTCAATTTAATTTTAATAAAACAGTGTTTCCTGGAATTTGTTTGTGCGTTCATTTGGTGTATATATCAATTTGAGCAAATGACATTTTAACAGTATCACATCTTTTAATCAATAAACATGATATATCTCATTTATTTTGCTCTTTTAAAATTTCTTTCCATCATCATATTTTGTAATTTTCAATTTAAAGTTCTTTAATATATTTTGTTAGATTTATTTTTAAGTGCTGATGTTTTTGTTGCTATTGTAAATAAGATATTTAAAAAAATCTTATCCAACCTTTGATTCTAGTCCCCAGAAACACATTTGGGTTTTTAAATTTATTTTATTAGTACATGTTTGTAGCACAGGAAGTTTGCACTCATCTTTGGGTGTAGGTGCATGTATATAACACAGCTTAATTCTTTTTAATCTTCTTAACCTTTCCACTCACCTCCTTCCCTCTGTCTTTAAATCCCCTTTCCTCATTTTCATTCTTACTGTTATTATTGTTCTTAGTTTATGACATATAATGTGTACATCATTGTGGGTATTTGGTGTCTGTATATGACACATCTTAAATCTTCTTACTTCCTCTTTCACCTCCTTCGCTTGCCCTTGGTCTCCTGGACCCCTTCCCATTTGCAAAAGATCTCCTTGTTACCGTCTATCCATCCTTCATTTTGTTCTTTGTTTGTATTTTGCCTTACTCAAATGAAAGACACTATATGATATTTAAGCTTTTGTGTCTGATTCATTTCATTAGACTTTATATTTTCCAGGTGTACCCATTTTCCTACAAATGTCTCAAATTTATCCTTCTTTATAGTATTCCATTATGCATAGATACCATATTTTTCTTTATCCATTCATCTGTTGTTGGGCATACATGCTGCTTCCAGGATTTAGCTATTATGAAATGTGCTGCTAAACACATTGGTATTGATATTTGAATTTTAATCCTATGCCCAGCAATGTTATTTGTTAATTCTCATAGTCACTTTGCACATTGGGGGGGCAGTTAAAGTCCATAGTCATCATCTGTGAAAAGTAATGTAAAAGCTTTACTTTTTCTTTCCAGTCTCTAAAATTTATTTTGTTTTCTTCTGTCATCACTATTGTTTATAAAGGTCTATTATTTTAGTATTTTGGAGTAAAACAAGTTTGTCTTGCAATTTTTCCTTGATGTCAATCTTTCATTTTCTTGACACCAATCACCCTCTGCCTGCGCTTACCCTTTTGGCTTGGAATTCAACAACTAAAGGCTTCTCTATTGGAATGCTGCTACACTGGCCGAGTTCTACTTTAGGAGCCTACAAGAGATGAGAAAATGAAGATCAGCTCCACAAATACCTCCACATGAAGTTGTGTGTGTTAGGACAACATTCTTCAATTGTGTCTGCTTCTTTACCTTACCAGAAATTTCTGAAAAATAATATATTCAGACACAATTTTTTACACTGATGCCTAACATTTTTCATCACACATTGAAATATCTGTGACAGATATTCTCTAGCCTATGGTAATTAACAACACTTTAAAACAAAACTGCTGGCCTTGCTCTCATAAAAGTACTAATTGGAATATAACTACATAACAACTTGTCCCTATCTTCACATAATAAATGTATGAACAAGCTTCTCTTTTGCAGTTGGTAATTCATCTCCTTAAATTCAAATTTTAATTTTTATCATAGTCTAACATATTTTATGCTTTAAAGTTTTCTGTTGGATATCCTATTGTAATGCTGTACCACAAAAATATGTGTAAATTGTGATCTTAAACATAAAATATTATTTGATATCAAAATTCTATTTTAAATTTTGCACACATTAGATAAAGGGTTAAAGATTTTCGGGGACTGAATTTTAATTAGCACAAAATTACTAAGACAAAAAATTGTAAAACATTTTGAATGGCAATATTTAATAAAGATAAGAGCTGAAATTAATGTAATTGAGACTAAGAAAACAATACAAAGAATCAGCAAATCAAAGGGTTGGTTCTTTAAAAGACTAAATAAAATCGACAGACCTCTAGCCAATCTTATTAAAAAAAGGAAAGAAAAGACCTGAATCCATGCAATTAAAAACAAAAAGGGTGAAATCACAACAGACACTGCAGAAATCCAGAGGATCATCAATACCTACTTAAAGAACCTACACTCAAATAAATAAGATGGAAAATAATGAAGAAACAGACAGATTCCTAGATACATAAAAAACTATCAAAGCAGAACTAAGAAGTTACAGAAATTCTAAATAACCCAATATCAGCCAATGAAATTGAAGAGGTGATTAAAAACCTACCAGTGAAGAAAAGCCCAGGTCCTGATGGATTCACAAGAATTCTACAAGCTGAATTCTACAAGAAATTTAGACATGTAATGCCACTATACTTCAAACTCTTTAATGAAATTGAAAAGGAAGCAATATTCCCAAAGTCATTCCTGGAAGCAAGCATTACCCTGATACCAAAAGCAGAGAAGGACCCAACTGTAAGGTTCATTATATGGTTATTGAGAGTTGGTTCAAATGCCTGTGTTCTGATAAAGGTCTAACCTTCCTGGTGTGCGCCTGTTCTTCCAAGGTCTGGCTAACCTTGCAGGAACAGTTTTACCATCAACAAAGAATTTACTTTGATATGCACTCTGGTGGCATCCCGGCTCCTAGCCAGACCCGGGTGAATGCCTGAGGTAAAGTCCCACACACCCATTTCCTGGAGGGGCACATTCCTTTGTCAGAGGCATAGATAACTATGGGTGGAGCGCCCAGGTGCACTATCTCTCTTTCACTCTCTCTTCTCTTCCTCTCTCGCACCAGCCAAGGTCTCTGATGATGTCTTCACTGGCATAGCTGATGATGATTTTCTCTTGCATAGCTGATGTTTTCACTCATGTAGCTGATGATGTTTCTCGCTTGCAACACTGATGATGTTTTTTGCTCGCGTAGCTGATGTTGCGCTCATGTAGCTGATGATGTTTTCACTCACGTAGCTGATGTTTTTCCACTCGGGTAGCTGATGATACTTTTTCCTGTGTGCATTGGTGGGGGCTGCTGCTGGTTGCGCCTCTATGACTGCTCTTTTCTTCTTGTGCCCTATGTGACTGCTACTCTTCTCAGCCACAGTCAAGATCTTTTCTTGAATGTATTTCCATGCTGCAAATTACCGGTGATGAGAATGGCAAATTGGTGCTATGAATTCCTAGAGTTTTTCCTTTTCTCTTACTTTCTTTATTGTTATTAAATAAGTTAATTGATCTTTGTGAGTGCTGCCTTGTCTCCTTCCCCGCAAATCGAGCCCTAAAACAATAAGTTCATGCATGGCGACAGCAATCATTTAGCCCCTTGCTGTTTACCAACCAAAAAAAGAGAACTATAGGCTAATTTCCCTAACGCACATAGAAGCAAAAATCCTCAATAAAATACTGGCAAATAGAATGCAGAAAAGAAGATTATACACAATGACCAAATAGGATTCATCCTGGGGATGCAGGGATGGTCCAACATATACAAATCAATAAAGGCAATACACCATATCAACAGCACCAAGGACAAAAATCACACATCTCAGTAGATACAGAAGAAGCATTCGACAAAGTCCAACACCCATTCATGATAAAAACCCTATAAAAAATGGGTATAGGTGGTCTTTATCTCAACCTGATAAAATCCATCTACGACAAACCAATAGCCAACACCATACTAAATGGTTAAAACTGAAAGCTGTTGAGGTAGGAATAGGGCATGGCTAAGGCTGGCTGGCAAGAGAATGTGACCTGGGGGAGTGGCCTGGACCTGACATCAGCCTGAGGTGTGATTTTTCAAGCACCAGCCCTCATGTGGACTGTAGGGAGTTCTTGCGAGATTCCATGGGAACTCCGTTTGATAAATAGAAGCAACACTGAAGCTTTCTCTCTTCTTTTCTACGGATCCACCAGGGAGGGGGCTCTCCATTTTCCCTCCCATGGAAGACGGTGGCTGTGGACCCAGCACTGCCACTATCATGCCTTTCTCATGGTAACCCCTACCGTGCCTTTTAGGCCCAGTACACATTTTGCTGTTTCTGTTGTTATGCCCAACTTTCCTTTTCTTCTTTTCTCTATAATTTTATTTTATTTTATTTTTTAAATTTTATTTTAATGGTAAATTTTCGATGTACATATTGATAACATTCATCATTGGGGATTTGTACCTGTACATGATATACCTTGTTGCTACTTCTTTTCCTGTTCCCCTCCCCTCACCCCCTCCTCTCTCCCTATTTACAAAAGCTTTGTTTCCATTTTTTCCTTCCATTTCTTATTTCTCTTGTCCGTCTGTTCCTTTCCCCCTCCCTTGTTCCCTTTCCCATTTTGACATTTTCTTCCGTTTCCCAATATAATACATTTTAGTCTTTATTTACACTTCAGTTTCTCACACCAGAGAAACTATGCGGTATTTAAACATGTGTGTCCGATTTATTTCACTTAGGAGTATGGTCTCAAGATGCATCCATTTACCTAGGAATATCTCCAGCTTATCATTCTTTATGGCAGAGTAGTACTCCATTGTATAAAAATACCACATTTTCTTAATCCATTCTGCTGTTGATGGGCATTTGGGCTGCTTCCACGATTTAGCTATTACAAACTGTGCTGCTATAAACATGGGTGTGCATATATCCCTGCAGTATGATGATTTTAATTCTTTTGGGAAGATACCAAGAATCTCTATAATTTTAAATAAAACTTTAGGACTACTTTTTGCCCCCCTCATTCAATTCTTTGCTTGAGGAGGGGAAGAACCCAGGAATATCGGAACCCACCCAATAACATTTTATCAGAACCTACCTGATAACACTTTCACTCTAAAATCATGAACAAGTCAAGGGTGTCCACTATCACCACTCAATATAGTTCTAGATGTAGTAGCCAGAGCAATTAGACAAGAGAAAGAAATAAAAGGAATAAAGATAGGAAAGCAAGATGTTAAATTATCATTATTCGGAGTAGACATGATACTCTACATGGAAGATCCCAAAAACTCCACCCAAAGACTTCTAGATTTGATAACCATGTTCAGTCTCATAGCTAGATACAAAGTCAACACTCAAAAATCAATAGGATTTCTGTACACAAAGAAATTGACTGAGAGGGAAATTATGGAAGTCACATCCTTCACAATAGCATGGAAAAAAATGAAATACTTAGGAATCAATCTAACAAAAGAAATATAAGATAGACCTGAAGATGTATACTTAATGAAAGAAAAAATATTGAACAGTATAAAATCATTGAAAAATTGGATAAATACACTTGTAATTTTGCCAGTTCTGTCTACTTGGCAAAAACCTAAGTTTCTTACCTGCTCCACAAATATTATTTGCAGCTTATCATCCTGCTACAATTTAGCTTCTAAATGTAAGAAATCTGAGCCCCAAATTATAGTAAATAGTGAGGTAAAGGCCCTAAGAGAACTAAACATTACTTAGGTTGCCCGGCACGACAATGTTCATGAATGATCTGGAAAGGCACATGACACCATTTTGTCACAATGTGGATAAGTTGTCTTGACACAGAAAACATTTCCACTCTATTTAAAAGAATTAACATCACTAACCTATGCTTTTTCAGCTGTTCAAAGGTGCCTTTCTTTCCAACTAATGACATAACCTATGGAAGATTGATGAGAATAGCCAAAAACCAATCGCTTTCATTTTAAAAATGAGAATAAACAAAATCATAAAACCTGTCACCACTCTTACCATCCATTCTTTCATATATCTGAATTAGTAATATCCAAACATAGTCTACAATACTATGTTCCTAACGGGCTTCACATTAACAGAAATAAATGTAAGAATGGAAAAGGAAGAGAGCCAGAGTCCTGTGTGCTTCATTGTTAAGGAATGGGCTCCTTTATTTGGTACCCAAGAGATTTTTTTTTGCATCCTAATAAAACACACTTATTAAGATTTTGGATAGGTGAGGGGTAGTCATTTGTTTTGCAAACAATGAGGCTCATGTTCAAGCTGAACATTTTAGAAATGGGTATAGCCAGTGGCACTCACCTGTAATCCTGGCATTCTTGGAGGCTGAGGCAGGAGGATCACAAATTTAAGCCCAGGCTGCAATTTAGTGACTTAGAGAGACACTGTCTCAAAATTTTAAAATGGTTGAGGATGTAGCTCAGTGTGAAAGCTTTTGGTTCAATCCCCAGTTCCATAAAAAAAAAAAAAAAAGTATGCCTGGAAGTTGAAAACCCAGAACCTGATTTCCTTATAAACACACCTGCGTGTATACTCCTCGAACGCATTCATGTATGGGACGCACACCTCAGTCACAGGGACTCATCAGGACCTACGTGATCCACAATTGGAGCCACTTAGTAACTTCGGTCAGTTTCAGAATTCTGGAAGGTGTTATGAGTTCTGGGTATCATCCATTTCCCCCTTCACACCATTCACCACCTTTTGCCCTGCTCTACTCTGGGAGCTGAACTTTAATGGTTTAAGTCACAGGCACCTCTGCCTTTTGGCTTCCAGGAAGGTTTAGTCAGTGGAAATCCCTGATAGGAGAATGAGGACAGACACTGATAACCCTGACTTGGTCCCTGGGAAATTGCCTACAGCTGTTAGTGTCCCTTTTCTGAAGTTCACTATTTTACTCAAAATATGTAATTTTCTCTCCTGGGCTTTGATATTCTCTCTCTACCTTCATTCTTTTGGCCCTAGAGAAGGAATAGTTCTGGTTCCTGCATTATTCTTCACGGCTTCTCAACACTGCCGCCCCTTTGTAAGGAGCCCCTTTGCAAACTGGCCCCCTTTGACTTTTATCCGAGATTGAGAGTGCCATTGGTTTCCTGTCTAAGCCTTAACTGATGCTCACTTTAGAGATTCCTGACTGTTTCCTGGTTCCCTCAGGTAAATAACTCCAGTCATGTTTTTGCGAAGGAAGAATTTAAGTTTGTATGGATGGGACATTCCAATGGATTAGATGAAGAGAAACAGGCTTCTCTGTTGGACTCCTAACACCCTAGAATGAACAGGCAAAAGAATTATCTAAACCCAGAAGGCACTGGACATTCCGGAGGCCTTGCTGGCTGGTAGGCTGCAGCATGTCTCCAAGGGTTCTGGCTGACTCTGCTGAGACACCACAGAAAGGCCACCTAGACTGGGAGGAGCCTCCATATTATAGTATAGACAAGCTGAGCTTTACTGAAGATCAGGGAAAATAAAAAGAAAATGCCTGCAGAAAGAAAACAATTTAAAGCTATTTCTTAGTTACCGTAACTTTTTTCCCCATTGTTCCAGTGGCCCAGTGTTCGAATGCCAAAGCTGATGGGTTTATCTGGAGTCACCTCAGGTGAGAAACACCTTCAATTTGTACTTTGTGTTTTATAT
>PVJO010019289.1:0-34717 GCA_004026905.1 Hystrix cristata | reverse complement strand
TATATATATATATACATATGTGTGTGTGTGTGTGTGTGTGTGTGTGTGTGTATTTGAAGGCAATGTCTGTAAGATATTTCTAGGCTCCTCTCTTGTCCAGGGTTGAGCTGATCTTTTGCTGATCCAATTCTTCCATTTATGTATCACATACTAAGTGTTTCCAAATGTGGCAGAGAAGTGTTAGGTGTCACAAGAGCCAGGTCAAAACAGTCTGCTTTAATGAAAAAGCCACCTCACAGTTTAATGTTGGCGTGTGATTTGTAAGGGGTAGTTTTTTTTTTTTTTTAATCTCTAAAGGCTGGTGAACAAGATAGCAAGAGATGAGGCTTTCTTAAGACTACACAGCCACAGATCCAGCTACTGTCTTCGCCTTCCCAACAGATACTAGATATATGTTGTGCTTGATGAACCTAAAGAAACAAATCCAAGAATGACAGTATTCTACATCTATTTAAAAACAGCACTTATTCTGTAAGTGGATGAGCAAGAGCTAGCTGGCTGTTGTCCCTGCATGACAACTAGCTAAATCCCCCGCAACAGGAGAGGGCCCGTCCTTGAAGAGAATTTTCTTGGCTCTATTGTATGTGAGGAGAGGGCAAAGGAGTTTATTTTCTCCCATTCCCCAGTTGTAAATATTGTACAGCTAGACACTGCAGGGAAAAAAGAGGAATCTAAAATCTACCTTTTGGGTAAACAAAAAGGAACACAAGACATAAATTCTGATTTTTTCTTATACTTAAACTTTCACTCACATCATTACTAATATACCTATAAAAAGAATGGAATACACACAAATTTGGCTCCGTAAATTAGTATGTATTTCCTAAGCCTGATTTCTTTTAGGGCCTAACCCAGGGTGGGTGTATAACTTTCACTTTTGAACTATACAATGGCATTTACTTTGATGACCAGCAAAATGCCCTGCTACTCTACTGTCAAAATCACTGTTGTTATTGACATCAAACTTTGAGACAGGTTTGCAGTTGTTCAGCATTAAGGTGCAATTTCTTACCCGCGTCTGATGATTTAGTAACACACCACTGGGCTGAAAGGTCTGAAAGCCAAAGGAGGCCTGGAAGTGGCCAGGTGATGGCACGTCCAGATTAGTGAAACTCAACTGTCCCCCTCTGGAGAAGGAGGCAGATCGCACAAGCTGAAATGCAAACGGGGAATAAGTTACTTGCCTTGAGATCATTTCATGGCTGAAACACAGCATCTTGCCCTAGAACTGAGGAATGTAATTCGTGGAGCTCAGAAAGAAACCGAGTGTGTTTTTCTGCACAAGCTGACAATCAGTGGTAAGGTTTTGGTCACATGGCTGGAGCCCTACTTTCGTACAAATTCGATATGCAACCTGAAGGGGCTCTGTCCCTTGCCAGTATGTGGGCGGTGTGGCAGGTCAGTTCACCGCGATGCTGGCAGCAAAAATCCAAAAGCTGGTGCGCTGACGTGTCGGGAAGACGGGCCAGCCGGGACACGTTCTGCCGCAAGGTTCAGAATCCTCAGCTTACCTGCCAGTCTTCGGAGCACTTTTTGGTCACTCCCACGGTATCATTCAGCCTCACAACACCACTGGTCTTCTTCAGATTTTTCATGCAGCCTCGGAAAGCAGGTGTAGAAATGTTAAACCTGAGGAGGGATTCAGAGGAGGAAGAGTGGGCTCACACCAGGCTGCCCTGAGACCTGGAGCCAAAGCTCCTTTCTCTAGTTCTGGGAGCCCTCACTCTTACGTAAGAACTGTCCTTTCAGCGGTGGTCTTTTCCCTGAGGATTCCTATACTGTGCTTACTTTACGATGCTTGGAAAATCTACTTCCTCTCTGCAGGAGTCTTCATTCTCAGTTTTAAAAGTGTCCCCAGAACGTGCATGGATGAAAGAGGTATGATATCCACCACTGTGCATCCTCCACTCCCAGTCACGGCATTGCATGGTGGGTGGGAAATCCGTGAATAAGCCAGCGTACAATACATATCATATAAATAGGTGTTAAGAAATCGGCACAGGTACGAATTAGAAATTATCTGAGATTTTGCTTTTAAGCGAGTCATTGTGAACTCAGAAGAAGCAAAGTATTACTTTTTGGTTCAATTCAATCATGGGAAATGGAGCTTGAATGAATCAGCACCAAGCTGGCCCCACAGAAAGCACTGTCTGGGGTTAAGTCTGTACCCACCACCTCCTTTTTGGCGTAGGCAAGGGGATACTGTGAGGATTAATGGATGTGGCAAACTTGGAAGAGTGGTGACACATGGCTGGGGACCCTCAGGAGGGGCTTATAGAGGCAGGACTGCCTGGGTTCAAATTCTGTCCCTCCTGCTTGAACAGGTGGCTTAATTCGCTCTGCCTCTGTTTCCTCATCTGTACAATGGGAGCATAGTCATCTATTCCATGGGGTTGTTCTGAGTTTAAATAATACGTGCCACACGCTCAGTGGTGTCTGGTGCAGAGTGAGGGCTCAGGGTGAGACGGCAGAACTAGTATCTAGCCACATTATCATTTTTATTACGACAGCCCTTCCTATGGGGCACATCAACATTTTCCCTTTGACCTCTGAATCAGTCTGGAGCTGAATCCACACAAAGCATACTGACTAAAGTCCATGCAAATATTTGTGTTTCTTAAGCAGTCGCTGCACTGAGAAACCCCAAAGCTGATTCCATTATAAATCCCCACGGCAGCTTGCTCTTCTGAGTGCAAAGGTGTCTGCGTTCATTTTAGTCTAATTCATTATAATCAGTTGAGCTATATGGAACGTGCACAAAATTAAATTTCACTAAAAGGAAAAGGAAGAAACAAATCCTCACTGGCACTGCAGCATGAGCTTAATTGTTTTATAAAGATGACTTTCGGCCTCAGAGGAGGAAGAAGGTTCATTTTAATGCCTGGAGCTGGTCTCTGTGTTCATATTTCTAGGCCTGTTCCCTCTCGGGCCACCTGAGACCTGGACTGCACGTTCACTCCAGCGGGCAGAGCCTGACACACCTGCTGGAGGAAGGCGATCGCTGGGATTCAAGTGGCTGCGTTAATGGGTTCCCAAGCGGGGGTCATCCTGCTTCCTGGCTGTGGGGTAGATTTCAGAGGGCAGCAGGAACAAAGCCGAGCCCCAAACTTGGGGCTGAGTACTTAGTAAATGTCCAACAGATCCTTGCCTTATTTTCATGTTTTTTGAGTACACTCTGTAACACAATGGCCTGAGTCCCCAGGGACCAGATCTTCGGCATCTCTGGGGGTGACTTGCTCTTCTCCTAGGAAGCAGATGGGATTAGCAGACTGCGGTTTCTGATTATAACCGTAAGAACCTTATTCCAAAATCTGGGTCCTCGTCCCCAGGAAATACATAGAGTGAGGGGAAGATGAAAAACACTCAAGAAACCCCTTGAGCAAAGCTGCCTTCTGTAGCGACGCCACTTGTGTGCTGCGAGCACTCTGACCATGTGTGTGCTCAAAGGCCTCCCGTCCACACGGGATCAGACCCAACCTGCAGCACAGCCACAGGTGACAGGTGCAAGCCCACCTTCCGCTAGTGACCCGCATCGCAGGGATGTCGCAGGACTCACTGGACCTCCAAAAACCACCGGAGGGATGAGCCAGGCTAGAAACAGCTGGGTATTACTCAGCAATTCACTTCTGAGTGAGTAAACGACCAGGGAAATCTCCTGCCTTTTTCCGTGTTCTTGTGATTTTAATTAAAAATCAGAGTACAAACTGGCCCAGAAAAGGGAGATGGGCCTTGGTGTGTAAGGTCCTATGTCAGAACACTAGGAAAATTCTGTATGTGTATCTATATGTGTATGCACCTCTCTATCTGCTTATGTATTTCTTTAATGGGTAAAGATGGAAAGGCAAGTAGAACTTGAGTACTGAAAATCTAAGGTCACACCATTCTTTGGTGGCAGAGCCAAATTGAGGACACTTTTGTGGTTCTGGCCTCCACCCTTTTCCAGCAAGCCTGGGCTGGCTGGCACCCACACTGCTGACTGGACTTTTAATACCACCAAATGCAAACCTCCAATCAATGGTTCCTACAGCCCGGCTGGAGGGCTCCTCGTGGCCCTGGGTTGGCCCACCCGGCTCCATTCCACCGTGACCACTTGTCCTCGAGACTAATTTACCCTGTCTCTGGCTTGTCATTTGTCCGGAGGTCCAGGCCATTATGTCCCCTGCCTTTGGGCTTCTTCCCCTGGCTGTGTCTGTGAATGTGTCATCTGCTCTTGTGCCTGTGCCCCCCACAAGCTTGACCCGAAGCCAAGCCTTGGCAATCGGTCAGGCCTGCTGATGATTCCATCATCCACATATCTGGAATCCGTTCCCCTTTCCTCGCCTACACTGCTGCTCTCCCTTTCCCTGGTCTGGGCCACCTCGTCCCTCTCCTCTCTTAACACTCTACTCCTCTAAGCCCTCTCCTGGCCTCTGCCCTTCCTCTCCCCTAATCCAGTCTCTGCCCTGCACTTGCATGGGCTGCTGAGACTCACAGATGCACATAGCTTTTCCCTCCCAAAGTCCCTCCAGTGGCACCTCCCATGACCAGCAAGATCCTCTGAGGTGTCCCTGCTTGCCACATCAACAGTGCGGGCCTCCCTGCCTGCTTCCTGACATGCTCCAGCTCTCTGAAGTTCACACTGTCTCTAGCTCTTGGCTCTTCACACATGTTGATGTTTAACATCGCCAGGTTCTAGCTACACACACTTGCCTGGTGTCCCTGACGGGACCAGATTCCCTCCTGGAGTTCAGCACACTGACCTCCTCTGTCCCGACACATGGTGCACTCGACTATAGTGACTATAGCAACAGTCTCTCTTCCACTTGTGCAGCCTCTGCCCTGTTTGCTGTCTTCCCACCACCCAACACACTGCCTGGTGCATGCAAGGCACTCCACAAATGCTTGTCTAGCAAACAGACAAGTGCCAACCTTACACTACTCTATCACATTTAGTTGAATAATATAAAAATTACTGACAACTCGTAACTGGCTATTCATGGCTGCACTGCTATTTAATATTGATGATGCTAAATATTAACATAATCTTTTTGACTTTCAGTTTCTTCGCTTGTAAAATTCAGGGGTTATATACCATGATTTGCAAGGTCCTTCCAGGTCAAAGACATTCACTTCCAAATTCTTCCAAGTTCCAAGCTTTCCCAACTATTTTTTTCTTTGGGAGCAACTTACAAAAATCACATGCAGAACTCCTTCCAGCTGATTTTATAAGTTAGAAATGAAGTTGCTTAGCTTCAGATCTCTTCTAAAAGTAATCATAATCAAACATTCTGCAGTACTCTTGGCTGGATTGTGAGGTATACCAATCCATCCTCCCGGCTATCTTTTTTTTACATATTGCTGTCAGCTCTTTAAAAGCCTTCTTAGATGTTAAAAACAAATTGACTAAATGTAAAAGTTGTTTCTGTGTGCATTCTCAGAGTGGCAGGGTATTTTTTCTCACTCAGATTACAGCCTTTACAGAATGAATTTTGTTCATTTACAGAAGGAAAAGTTACGCATTTATTCCACACGCCACAGCACCCAAGAGGCAGGTAATACAGGTATGAACAAGACAGTGTGTCTGAGATTCCTCAGGAAACTTCCTAAAGGACACAGCCTCAACTTTCAGAGCCAGTACTGCTTGTTGGCTGTGGGTCACCCCACTCTCTTAATGGCCCAGGGCCACAGCCTCCTTCTGTTTGTGGGCAGCACTGCCAACTCAAGGATACTCTGTACAGTTTCTCTCCTTCCAAGAATAACAACCTGGGTGATTCACAGTTGTCCCCAAGGTCCCCCACCCTTTTGAATGGTTGGGTCTTATTAGTCAGTATTTGTAATCCATTCTCCTCTGTTAATGACACTGTTAATACTGAAGAGTTAACTGTGTGTTTGCTTGTGGCCAGAATTAAACAAGGCAATCATTACCACTCTGAGAGGCGATCTACTTCTTTAAAAAAACACGTGGTCTTACCTTTCCCTGATTGCAATCGGAATTCCGCCCAGATAATATGTGCTGAAATCAAATATTTCCCCTTGAATTTTAATGCTTTGATCGCCCACATTTATTCTCATAAGTCTTTGGCGTTTTCCAATTTTGATTAGAACCTGGAATAAATGAGAAATGAATCACAAAGTGGTGGGAAATAAAAGAATCCTGTTTGCAGTGGCTGGGAGCTATTATGTTTACATTGATCTTCCTTCAGATTCATTTATGCGCATGGTAGGAAGATGGCGTAGTAGCAGTTTGGCAGAAAAATCTGATTCTAAAACATTTTAATAGATGGTTTCACTTGAAATGAACTATGGTGTATATATGACACGTACATCACATAGTTCATGCCCAAATGTTCAAATTTTAAAAAGATGCATCCCCCAGTTAATAAGTTCATCTGGTGATAGAAGATTTGTATTTAGTTTAGTTTTTTGGCACTGAATTAATTTTAAAGGTAGGCATTTAATAATTCAAGTAAACAGACTCAAAGGACATACCAAATGATCTTTCCCGTTGTTGACGGTGCCTCGAACTCCCTTCTCCTTTGGTGGCTCTGAGTCCAGTTTGTATCGCACCACGAGACTGCCATCTTCTATATTTAAGGATATGAAGTGATCCTGGGGAATGGAAACAACGCAGATCACCAGAAGAGCCAGATCACCAGGGCTCAAGTTATTCTCGAGTCAGGCGCCACATTCAGCTTCAGCCGTGAGATCTAATTCCCGCGATAGGTCTGATGTTTAAGGACCATGAGTCACGCCCAACATCATCTTCAGTGCCTGTCACGCAGTACAGACACAATATATGCTATCAGTCGTGGTGATTTTGTTTCATACCATCCACAAGCAGCTCGTAGAATGCAAACTGAAAGATACAGATCATTATAGTCATTTGAAAATAACGCGTGCTGCCTTCTGAGCGGGATCCTCAGAAGGATCTACTCTGAGGGATAATCCTCACGTATTGTCCACTGTACGTTTTCTTAGGTCTCAGGCTCTTTGCTGCTTCATCCTTCTACCATGCATTTAGGTTTGGCAGAGTCCTTTGCGGGGGTCCCACATGGACTCCTCCCCTTGTGCCACCCCCTTGGCCCGGACACCAGTCACTCCCGTGGCTCCAGCGTGGCTGCACCCATGAAGCCTGAATGCTTCTCTCCTGCCTAGACCGGTCTTCTCAGGTCAAGGTCTGCACATCGGATTCCTTTGTTTTTATCCTTAGTGCTTGGATGACTCACAGATCCGTCAGGTTCCCAATACTCCAAACAGAATTTGTCAGAGCATGCCTCCCACACGCTGCCAAGCCTGTCTCTCTTTCGCTCTGGGCACACCCGGCCCGACACCTTGCTGTGACACCTAGGAGACACTCCGATCTATCCTTCTCTCCCAGCCAGTCAACCTGTGAGAATTCCTTCCCGATTCTCTCAGGTCATCTCTGTCTCAGTCACGACGCCCTGCTAGACTGCACGGCAATGGCTCTCTGGGCTCTCCCTGTCCCCTCTAGAGTCATTTCCATGCTGCGTCCAAAGCAGCCTCCGACAACACCAGTGCAAGCAAGTCACGTCCCTTTGCTCTTGGGACACAGCCCTGACTCCAGGTGCTGTCCACTCTTTCCTTCATCCCTCAGTGCTCTCTCTGTTGAGCCCCAGCCACACCGATCCCCCTTCCACGGCTGGGTGCTCCTGCCTTTCTACCTTCAGGCCTTCTTCGTGCCTTTCCCTCTTCTATTCTGTCCCCTTCAAGTGTCACCTTCTACTTGTCTGCTATGAAGCATCCTTCACTTCAGAGTCCCTTACATCATATACGCTCATTTTTCCTCTCTGTGGCTCCTTGCAATTAGAGAATGGTGAATTAGCAGTGTACCTTTGTGTGACACCTGTCTTTCCCTCTAGAGGGCAAGAATGGTGTCTGTCTTGGTCATTGCCTCCTGGTCTTGGACAAAGACATGCACTTCAATCAGCTATTTCCTTAGTGATTAGATAAGCTGAGGAATTTCTGACTTAGGGCTTGAAGGTTTTGCTCTTACTCTGTTCCCTGTGATAAGGAGGCTTTTCTTTGAAGAGCAGGGTCAGAGTCCTCATCTAAAAAGAGAGTTATTCCTTCTCTGGCTCTATACCTTGTCCCTGCAAGTTGGAGTAGAGTTCATCCACTAATGAGCAAGAGCAGAGTAATGGGTCATTGCACCAAACAGCAGCTGTCTGGATCGTTTTTTATGCAATGGCATTATGTAAGTTTTCCTCTAATGGAAATACTATTTCTGGCTCTTGTCTCCAAGAACTTTAAAATGTAGTATAGGTTGAGCATCCCTAATACAAAAATTTGAAATGTGAAATCCTTCAAAATCTGATTTTGTTTGAGCACCAGCACAATGCCTCAAGTCTTGATAGTTTAATGTACACGAACTTTGTTTCATGTACAAAATTATTAAAAATATTGTGTAAAATTAGCTTCGATCTATACGTAAAGGTATATATGAAATATACAGGAAGTTCTTGTTTGACTTGGGCCCCAATTCCCAAGATATTGCCTTTGTACATGAAATATCTACAGTCCAAAAAAGTCCAAAATACTTCTGGTCTCAAGATTTTGGAAAAAGAGACGTGAGCCTGAACAAAAGCGAGCTTGTTTTAGAAAACAACTGCCTTGCCCCAAAGATGCTGGGTGGTGACTTCTCATATCTCTGCAACCTTCGGATCTTCCCAAACCATCAGAATTGATCCGGTCTTGGCATCTCCTAGAGGGTCCAGACCAACACCACAGAGGAAAGTTGGGCCAGATCTATGTTCCTACCCTGCAGGTAGAAGGATCTGGTAAAATTCCAAGCTTCACATCAGTTCCACCCTCTCAGACCAGAGCCGATGGGCTGGTCTGGGATTTTTGTGGAAACAGTACCTGTGAGATCAACCAGGGAAGCTCTGGTTCCTGGCAGCCACCCACTATGGCTCCAGCGTAGCCATGTGGGCGCGGAGCAAACATCGTGCCTGCTTTCCCTGGACCAGCAGATGGCGCAGATGATCACTAGTAGAGTGTTACTTTGGATTTACCTAATCTGCTGGATTTAAGAATGGTCCCACCTAGTTGCCCCAGGTGGCAGGGGCTGGCGGGATGAATGTGGGGGTGGCTTCTACACCAAGTATAATGCTGCTCACTTCTTCATCAACACTGCCTCACTGTTTAGCCTACTGCTGCCTAAGTTACCCCAACTCCATGGGGTCCGTCTCTTTAGCATCAACAAATACTAAGCGGTAGGACTGAGGACAACTCCACAGGCATGGAGAAAACACTGGAACAAAGGACCAAAACATCTTTCCCTCCTCCAAACTACTTTCGGTTTCTTGAAAGCCTGAGAATATACAACCTTTCCCAAACTCAAGAAGAGAAGAGATTAGAAAATGGGACCCTTGGGTCCAGCCCTGCTAAGGGCAAGATTATTTGAGTCAGGAGAGGCAAATGAGGTTAAGGGCCAAATCGCTCTATAAAAGGAAGCCGTATTTGGGCAGTCTGTTTGGTGATTATATTTTCCATATTTTTACCCCTACCACTTTCTCACTCTGTTTTGCTGTGTATTTTCCTTATAATAAAATTTTTTTGACTATTAAAAAAAAAAAAAAAAGAATGGTCCCCAGGAACATTAGCTGTTTTAAAGTAGAAAAATCTTCCATGACTTGGAAAGTCAAGCACCAGGCTGATAAAAAGTTAATCCAGCAGCCTGGCAAGAGTGCAACAAAGATGGAAATGGCAGGAAGTAAAACCCAGAAGGCCTTACCTCACTTTGCGGCCAATTAGGTGGATTATTAGGCAAGCAATTGTTTTCAAAGAATAAAACTGAGAGTGAGAATAGAATAAGAAAAGGAGCAATCTCTTTCCATTTTTGAGGCATGTTCTCGATTCTCCTGATTCTTTGTCTGCAAAACCACCTCACTGCACTCCCGGCCAACAGAAGGAAGAAGCACAATTGGCCAAGGGAAAGGACGCAGGTGACGTCTGCATGTAGTTTTTCAGGGCCAGGTGGTGGTGTAGAACAACCCAGTTATCCCCACGTTGCTGCACAGAGTGGACACATTTGGTGGTATCTGGATGCTTGTTGTAAATTACCTGGTTTTCTGCAAAGAACAGCAAACCTCTGTCCATAGTGGTCTGGATGGTCTGTCCAAAGGTTGGGATGGGAGCATTTGGTTGCGTTGGAACTCGAGCATAGCCGGTACCCTCGAAATAATTTTTGTCTGACTCTTCCTTTCTCCTGTCAAAACCAATCATCATAAGTTAGGACACAGAGGCAAAAGGTCACCGTATGAGTGTGCTTATTAATACGAGATGCTGCCACCTGAAAAACAGGCAAAGAATTGCAATCTAGGTGTCACGATTTTGTCAAAGAAAAGAAAGCATCTTTAAGATGTTAAAAACAGCCAGTTTTGCCTCCTACATATACTCTTAGACCCTAACTCAAAAGCAGATAATATTCAACAGTCTCCTTTAGACACGTCTCTTAGGAAGATGTGGCCTACAAGCTTGAATATCTTACAGTATAAGAAATGATTAACTTGAAAAATAATTCTACTCTGAGTAACAAATCCTTGATCTCTCTCATATCAGAATATTCCAAGTCCTTTCAATTGTAGGAATTGTTTGGAGCTCAAAGCAACAATTTTCAAATGGGTTCAGATGGTAAAAAGAGTCACCAACTTTGTGGACAACTATTTTCTTAAATATATAATTTTGTGCCAAATTAAGGTACCATCCAAAGGTGTTGAACATTTTGTGATGGGGGCACCAAAAATCTAGGGATTTATTTTTTTTAATTAGGAAGGCTTTTCAATCAAACCTTTTATCCACACTAGGAAAAACCTGCCAGTGTTAGATTTTAGGGATGGACTGCTAATGTTACATGCAAACATAATTTAAGAACTACAAGCCCGAAGCAACAAGCAGCATCCACAACCTCTCACTGGCCACCCCTTCCAGCATGTGACAGTATAATCAGTTCCCAATTCAGGTACAGAGACACTGGCCACCCAGTTTCATTTACCGTCTACAAGGCTCCACTTCAGTTGTGTTGAGATTGAAAGTTTTTTTGAAGTTGTACAAACTCACAACATTTTCATTGAGGTCGTCTAATTCAATACAACCTTTGTATGGAGGGTATCTTAGTCTACTGGGAAGCTGAAGATGAAACAAAACCAAGAAATTTCCCACTAATGGAGCAGAAGACAATAATCCCATTGACAAAAAAAAATTTATCAATTTAAAAAATCAATATTGCATAAGGGTTAAGAATGTGAACCCTGTAGCTGGATGCCTTGGCTTTACCAATTAGTTGCTATATAACCTTGGGCAAATTATTAACCCTCTTTACCTCAATTTCCTCATCTGTAAAATGGGAATAATGATGATATTTATTTAAATTAATATACTTAGGCTTACGCCAGTGCACAGAGAAGTACTTAATAAGCTTTAGCTATTATCATTAGATGTTGACTCCACTTTATACATAATTAGTTAAAATAGAGACATAGGTGATTATGCCAAATTAAAATGTAAATATTTTCTCTCAGTGAGATAACAGTTATACTTACTTGAAAATCAGGTGGGTAACCTCCAACATAAAACACAACATTTTCAGGATCCAAGTTCAGGAGTGTATTGCTACTTCCACTATCCATGTCGTGGAATTGGGGTGCTTTGGGTCTACTGGAGGTGGCTTCTTTGGTGTAATTAAGCCTTGCAAACTGATAAATTCTGTTTAAAATTTGATAATAAAGTTACATGAAAATTAATGAATTAAACACCAAGATACTAAAAACAGGATTCAGGAACACATATAAATAGAAGAGTTTGATAATTACAGTCAGGTTTACAAAGAACAACAGTCAACTGCGCTTGTACCTCTGAAACTTCACTCGGTCCATAACCGCCTCCTGACTCTCACTCTCGGTCAGGAGCTGGTCCACCTGGAGTTCAGCCTCCCGCTCGCCCAGGTTGTAGACACAGGTGAGCCGGCCGTCCATGACTGCCATGCCGACGTAGTCCCGGGAGGCCTGGGGACAGAGTCACCACAGGATGCTTCGTGTACTCTGTCTGCGCTCTGTCCACTTTACCCCAACAAGATCCCAGAGTTTTACCATGCAAAATAATGGGTTTTATGCAACAAGCTTTGGGCAGACAGAATGAACAAGGTACGTCCTCTTATAGGCTAATGCAGGACAATTAACAAAGTCTGGGCTGTCTCTGCTCACATTATCAAGTGCTCATTTATTAATTCCTCCATTCGTCCAGTCGCCAAACGTTTGCCAAGGGGGCTGGGGATTTAGCTCAATGGTTAGGGTGCTTGCCTTGCAAGGACGAGGCGCCAAACATCCACCATAAAGATGGAGCAGATATGGACCCAGCTGTCCATTAGGTTTCACCTGGTAAGAGGGACAAGCCATCTGTGTTCTCTCAGTACCTCGCCAAGTTCTCCTAAGCTTGTGCGTGCCTCTGCTATGACACCTCTACATTGTCACGGTCTGTATGTGTCTGTATGTGTCTCTCTCCCTACTAGGCTGTGTGAGCCTTAAGAATGAAATAGATTTTTCAAAATTATGGTAAAATATTCAGAGTACAATATTTACCATTATAACCCTTTTTAAGCTGTACACAGGCATCTGGTACATACAAGAAATAAATTTTTGTTTAGCATAATTACAGGGTGTAGCAGGCACACAGTAAGCAGAGTCATCCCTCTATATCACAGGGAATGGCTTCCAGGACCACAAAGATAGCCAAATCTGCAGATGTTCAAATCTCTTACATAAAATGGCACAGTATTCGCATATAACCGATGCATGTCCTCTTATAGAGTTCAGGTTTTCTCTAGGCTACCTAGCATCAGGCAAATGTTATATCTGTGTTGTTTAGGGAATAGTGACAAGAAGAAAAGTCTATACATATTCAGGTATAGGGGCATTTTTTTCTGAATATTTTCAATCTACTGTTGTTTGAATCCATGATGTGGATTCTGTAGATACGGAAGTGGAGTACTCATGGCATAAATTGTTAAATGTATAAATAATGTGCACTTTGTCATAACACTGAGCAAAAGGCACTTAATAAAGAGTTACAAATAATGTATTGATGCCTTAAAGCATGAAAAGATAATTAATAACAGTGCTAATTTTGAGGAACTTTAAATACAATGTGTACTAGTGATAATTAACAATTTCACAACAGGGTAGAATTTCTGAGAACCTTATTTCAGACATTTCTGTTTCAACAATTGTATTCTAACCCAGTTAGAGATTAGTTTTTCCTCTGACTCTTAAATTGAGAAAAGTGTATTTTAAAAGGAGAGTCTAAAAAACTGCAACCAACCATTTGAAGTGGCTACAATGAAGTGGCTTAATGAATTGGTGCACATCTCAGAATTATACCCACGTTTCTTTCTCATTCTGGGTGGCACTGGGGAGGAACTTAGACCCTCGCACACCCTGAGTGGGCGCTCTCCACCCTGAGCCTGCAGTTCTTATTGGCAGAAGAAGCTGTGTTTGCTCCCTCGTTCATCCAGGGATCGACCCTGAGCCGCAGGCGTGAGGTAGGCTCTGTGGCGGGGTGGCTGAGGGAGGGGAGGCGATCACAGTTCTGTGCAGAGGACCTGCTGCTGATTTCTGGGAAGCCTTGGTATTGATGCCTGGCAATATGGGGAGAAGGTGCTGAACCTCTGTCTCGAGTGTGTATGTGTTCCTGTGTACACACACACATGCCAGGCCCACGCGGAAGGCCTCTGGCTCCATCAGCACCCAACAATCTGCAGTGGACAGGAGGTCTCTCACCATGCAGAGGTGAGGGGAAGTGAGAGGACAGGGGTTGGATTTGTTGCTGTCTTGGCGGGATTTCCAATGATGAGGTCACGGCAGAGCTACAGTGGTGCCACGCGTCTCAGCATTACCCACCTCCAAAGCCGTTCTGTCATAAAAGCAAGAGGAACATCCGAGCAATACTTACATCCTTATTTCCGAGGTACATCACAAACATATCCTCAGTCCCCCCGCCGTCTTCTCTCGAGTCAGGTCTTTGGAGAAACAAAGACAGAGATGTGTAGCCTTTCAAATCTTCCAGGTCATTTGGCAGCCGGACTTCGACACCAGATTTCCCACTGAACCTCATGGGGACCGCGACCTGTGAGGAAAGATAAGGCATCGCGCTGGGCTGTGAAGAAAGCAGGTGCGCTCAGACAGGTAGTCTGTGGCTACAGCTGTCCCCTTAGTCACACATCGGCCCTTGCCAGACTGCTCCGATGAGGAGTAGGGAGGCGAATATCTCCTGGACCCGGGCTGCAAGCTGTGATGCAGTCTGAGGAGTGCATTTAGTTCCCTGTGCCAGCAACATGGATAATAATAATTCCAATTTTAGGTGGATTTTGTGCAGAGACGTTATGGAAGCACTTGGCATAGCGCCTGCATTTAGTAGACATCGAACAGCAAAAATATTTCTTAAATGTACGTTTTAAGGCATTGATTCCCATGAACACATTACATGTTATGATTGTATTTATTACAGGCATTCAGTCCCTACGAATGCATGCACCAACAGAAAATAAAATAAAATATAATAAAATGCGGCTTCTTAGATCCCTTGTGGTGAAAGCCTCTTTTCCCTCCTCCAGGCAGTCGTGGAGCAATACTTTCGTAAAGCTTGTTACAAATTAAATTATTAGAAAAATGAAATGAAGAACACAAGTCCACTCATCACACCCTTGAAGGCTGAGGCAACTCAAATTACAAAAAGCTTCCAAACATTTCCTCTCAGTTTTATACTTAGATTTAATGAACTGGTAATGAGTTCGTCTGACTGGTGCTGGTCTGTGAACCAAGATTGGGCGGCTCTGGTCTAAACCACAGAGAATAAATATTCTCAAACTATCAGTAGGATAATAATTCCAGAAGGATACTTACATCAACTCTACATTTTATCTGCCAACTATTTAAATATTTATCAAGGACCTTGTATATGTAGGCACCACATCACAGGTCTCAGCGGTGGGTGAGGTGAGGGTCCCCTCAGTCACACTAATGAGCCCATTTAAGCTTTCTCTCCTACCCATCTTCTGCCCTCCAGGAGAACCAACTGCATCCCTCAGTCTTCCTGGCGTGTTCTTCCGCTTTTGTCACCTGGCAAACTCCTACTCGTTCTTTTTCTTTTCTTAACTAAGGAGATATTTCAGTATACAAAAAAGCACATATAAAAGAAGGATGGAGACTGTCCCTGTGCGTCATGGTTTAAGAAATGAAATATACCTGATGTGATTGTTCCTGCGCCCCATTCTCCCTTCTCGGAGGTCACCACTACTCTGGATTTGGATTCTCATGCACATTTCCATGCGTGTTTTAATACTTTAGTAGGTATGTATTTATCCAGATAGAAGTATAACTGGTCTTATTTTTCACATTTTAAATATTTTACTATAAATGGCATCCGCCTGTACACCTCCTTCCAGAACTTGCTCTCTCTGCTGAGCACTATGTCTTAGAGTTACACTGACGATGCCCATCTTCAGCCCCCTTGTATTTCCTATTGTAAACATTTGGCTTTTTTTTTTTCCCAAACAATTGTTATGTGTGATTATAAACTGTGTTGCAAGGAACACTTATATACCTTATGTCTCTGAGTGTTACTCATTAGTGCTATTCTAGTGCCTCCAGGTAGAATTGTGTGTGGCTAAGACACATAATACACTTCTGTCCAGCTTCTTGGCCCAGTCTGACAAATGGTTTGTGGTGGCTGGCGAGCTACCTGCCTTCTGGGCTTAGTAACATCTAGGTCCTCACCCCCAAGGAAGTGCCAGTGCATACTAGGTGTTCCAAAGCACTTGCTTACTATTTTTTAATTGTTGTCCACTGACATGCTACTTACCATCTACAAGACACAGTTATATGTTAGCTCACTTCACCCTTACAATTTCATGATATTGATACTGCTATTGACAGATGGAGAAACTGAGGCACGGAGAGGTGACAAGGCTCACCCAGTACCTCATAGCAAATAAGTGATACAGCAAGACTTATACTGAGATAGTCTGGTTTGGTTAACCAGCTCTTAACCAGTGTGCTATACTGTAGTTCAAATTTTGTTGAATAAATCAGTGAATCAAAACAGGACAAGGGGCTGGGGATTTAGCTCAGTGGTTAGAGTGTTTGCCTCGCAAGCATGAGGCCCTGAGTTCGATTCCCGGTACCAAAAAAAAAAAAACAAAACAAACAAACAAAAAAAAAACAGGACAAAAGCTACAGTGGCATTCCTTTTAGTTCAGTTTTTGCAAAGTTTGTAATGGTGTGAAGAGGGTAGTTTCTCCCGAACTTTTCCTTCCAAACTTTGTTTTCTTGCTAAAGGTTTTATGTTGGGAATACTTCTCTTTCCTATAAGCAAGGACAGGTTCTGAGGCTCAGAAAAAGTAATATAGAGCCTAGAAATCAACCACGGTGCTTCCAGGACAGTGATATTCTGACTTGGCTCCCCTCCAAATAACTCACATAAGGCTGGCTAGGAGCTCTTGAAAAGTACAAGAAATTACATTTACAGCAGTCCTTTTTTATCTGTGGTTTTATTTCCTGAGGTTTCAGTTACCCACAGTCAACTTAGGTCCAAAATTATTAAATGGAAAATTCCAGAAATAACTAATTCACAAGTTCTGTATTGTGCACTATTCTGAGTACAGTGATAAAGTCTTGCACTGTCTCACTCTGTACTATCTGAGACATGAATTATACATTTGTCCACACTATCCACATTATATATGCTACCCTCCTGATAGTTACTTTATAGCTTTCTTAGTTATTAGATTGACTGTTGGAGTATCACAGTACTTGTGTTCCAGTAATCCTAACACGTAGAAGCCTAACACTACCTCACAACATCCACTCTACTGACCTACTGACCTCATGTCATCTCATCAAGTGGGCATTGTATCATCCTACATCATACTAAGAAGGGTGAGTATAGTACAATAAGCTATCTTGAGATAGAGGGACACAATCATATAATATTTATTATAGTATATTGTTATAATTGCTCTATTTTTAGTTATTATTAATTTCTTTTTTTTTTTTTGAGACAGGGTCCCCCTGTGTAGTTGAGGCTGGCCTTGAACTTACATTGTAACCCAGGCTGCCTCAAACTCATGGCAATCCTTGTGCCTCAGAGTACCAAGTATTGTGGTTACAGGCATGCACAATCACGCCCAGCTTTGTTAACTTCTCGCTGTGCCTAATTTGTAAGTTAAACTTTATCATAAGTATCTATGTGTGGTCCAGGACTATCTGCAGTTCCAAGCATCCAGTGGGTCTTGGAATGTATCCCCCATGGATAAAGGAGGACTATTGTACACTATTTTAAGACAAAACATATCATAAGAGAAGAGCGTCAGGAATTCAAGCAAACAACACCAAGTGAAAATAAGAAATGCTGATGAATCGGCCCTCTCATGAGAGAAAACTGCTGAAATCCTATGTCCCCCATCCTCAACAAAGATGGATTCGATCACTTTCAAGTTACGAGACAGTATGGAAAATCATACCGGCACACTCTGCCCATAGATCCCTCACTTGAACTTGCAGCAACAGCTTAAAAAGTGGGGCCCTTTTCTTGCCTGCATAAACTCAAGAGAAGGAAACTGCTCCAGGCCTGATATTGGAAAATTGAGAGGATGAAAGCCATATGTACTTTCACAGAGTGACAGAAATAAATCAACCTTCATATTCCAAACCACCAGAGAATCAGGGCAAGAAAGAGGACCAGTTTTCAATGAATGTGATAAGAACTAGGTTTGGCTACAACAATAAGGGGTAACACCCACCTTATTTGCAGCATCCCTGGCCTGCTGAATTAGTTCTCGAATTCGGTCCACATTGTCAGAGATATTTCCCAAGGGTAACAGTTGTTGGTTGATACTTTCAATCTTGCTCAAAAGATCAGGCAGTTTCTTGGTTAATTTCTTTACTGATGGTGAGATTAAAAAACAGAAGTGTAAAACTGTGCATTGACAAAAGGTTAAATATTTTCCCTATAGTATTTGTTTAGTATCACATTTGGACTACAAATGTTGAAAATAAAGATTAGAGTCAGATAACCCTCTTTCTAAATGCATCATGGATTCATTCTACAATGTAGATAGCAAATCCTTTTCCTTAATCCTTGTAGGGGATAAAGTCTGTTTTCTGGTCCTTAGTATCAGTCATAATTTAATACCTCATGATTCACAAACTTAGTACTCTGTAAAAGAGAAAACCAACAGCGTTCTCAATGGATTCAAAATGAAAACATCTCACCTGGCCTTTCTAATGTACCACCTGTACTATCTGCATGTATTACATGAAACTGTTTACTGATGTTTTCATATCTAAGATCAGACTTTACCAGAGAAGAACTGAAATGAACCAAGGCCGTAACAATGGAGAAAATGGCTCGTCCATCCCGACCACAGGATGCCTGATACCTGATTTATCTGCATCAGTCAGGGCCTTGTTGAAGTCTTCACTCTGTGTGCTCCTGTAGGTCTCCTTAATCCTTTCCAAGTCTGTCTGAATGGGGCTGAGTCCATCCAGAACCTTGCTTGTGACCTCATTGGCCTTTCTGACCACGCTCTTTGCACCACTGATCGCACTGTCAATGTCACCTAATGCACACACAAATAAAGAGGTGCAAGGATCTGAAGTGTTACCCAAAGAAGCCAAATACATTGGTCCAGGGAGATGCTGACCTCTCTGTATCCCACGAAGATCACTGTGGACAGAAGTGACGTTGGTGTCTATCAGTTCTTTCTGAATCTTCATAATATTCAAGGTTTGCTGGAGGCTGTTGAGAGCTGGACTAATTTCTAAAAGAAAATAAACACCAAGAGGCAATCACTCTATGGATTTTGATTGTCCACTGCTCTCAATGGCCCCGGAAGTAACCAATATCTGCCCAGCATCAAGGCTCATACTCTGATGCCTACAGTGTGTACCTGGACCTGCAGCTTGGAGGCTCTCTGATCACAGAGGCCAGAAAAACATCGGACAGAACCTTATGGTGACAAGCTCCTTGGAAACGCACACCAAAAAGGGACAGGCTGAACAATTTAGGAGGCAGAAGACTGCTCGGTGAAGAAAACGTCTGTCTTACTCACTGCTAACCCTGCGTATACAGCGCAGTGTCAGGCTCTAGTCAGAGCCTGATGTCAGTACCTACTTGTTGAATGAATGAATATGTGAAACAATGAATGAATAATGCCGAAAGGACCTCTCTTCAGCCAGAGGACAAGACAGGAGTGATTTCCAGAGAGCCCCATCCAAATGACACAAAGTAGATATTGTTTCTGTTTACTTCCAGACCGACACATTAACACAATTCCATGAAAGGCAAGGCTCTAGGAGACATTCCCAGCTGCTCATATTGTCATCTTTGGGTCATAGAAAATGACCAGCCAACGCTGCAGAACCATACAGACAATTTACATTATAGTCCCATAACTGTTTATTCACCAACATATTTAGCACTCTAACTTATGGAAAACACTGCTCCTGAGCTGGTGGGGGGGTTGGTGGTGGCGTGTGTCAGTAGAAGGGCTTGTGCTCAGTATATGCAGGGCCCTGGGTTTGATCTCCAGCACTTCAAAAAACAAAGAACTACAATCTTACCTCTAAGCTTAAATTTTATATAGACAGCAGGTATCATACTTAATTCTTAACATGTGCCAGGTGAATGATCGTGTATTAGAACGTATATTTTCTGTATTTTATTTTTCACGTGTTTCGTTCTCAAAACGCTAAGTAAATTTACGACAGCATTGGTCTGACCCTTCTGAAAGAACAAGAAGCTGAGAGAAGGCCTAGGGCTCAGCCACGGATGCTGACGAAAGACCAGAGAAATTCAAGGGACAGCATTTTTAGAACCCAGGAACTCGGTATGCCCGAGACAGCTCCACTCTTAATTCTAAAAAAAGGAACTAAAATAAGGCAAACATTTCCAAAAATAAAATTTATACTTAAAAAGTTCCCACGTTTCACAGTGGTAATGAGTTTGGGTACTTCTGGTTGCTAAGATTTTAGGATATAAGAAATTCTGAAGTAGCTGCTCTAACTACCTGCAGGGAATGATCTTGACATGTTGGTTCCCACTGCCATGATCACATCAGAAGATCCTCTCCCCAAAGGCAGGCCAGAAGACTTTGTTTATAGTATTCTAGTCATCTATAATTCTGGGTGTACTCATGATACTGGGTAAACTAAACTGTGCATTCAGAAAGTTTCCTCTGCCTTGACCCTGAGGTTTAGCAAGAGTTTTCGCTTCTAGTGCTGGTCCTCTTGGTCCCACAGGTCTTTTAGAGATCCTGACTAGCCCTGCCATCCCCCACACCCCGATACCTTGCTGTAACTTCTTCTGTGTTCCCTTGGCTTCATTTAACAGTTTATCACTGTCGGAACTCAGGGTCTTAGCTTTTCTTGGAAGATCTTCCTTTATCACTGTCTGAAAGCAAAGTGTTTATCAGCCTTAACCATATGCTGCATGTGAGGAAATACAGAATAAGATTTTTCACCCTACACCCAAAGCCCTTATGGTGAAAGGATGAAGTCTGAAGGGAGGAGGGTTAGATATGCTTAGGACTACAAAGACATCTGTGGCCTGGGGAGGCGGACCCATCTCTGGTGACCATGACACCGTCATAGCCATTCAGAGTCACCTGTACAACACCCTCTGCAATAATTGAAAGCAGAATTTAGCTCCCAAGCTTGGGTATGTAAAAGTTTTCAACCTACCAAGACGGCTTATCCCCGAAGTGTCATATTTAATATTTTATCCTTTACTTTTCATCGATAGGAATATACATGGTGCATGTGAGACTCCACATGATTCCGCAGACACGAACAGATACGAGTTAGAAATGCTAATCAGATTGTTTACAAAAATCCCTTTTGAGTCAATGTTAATATTTACTCACAGTGTAAAAGCATACCTGGTAAGAAGCAGGATTTTCAACTGCACTGTTGTTATCAAATAGTCAAGTAAACAGAGAAAAGATCTATATCTAGGGCAAGCTCAAGTCTATTCTATACAGTAACTTCTGATTTAAAATAAATGTTTTGTTTTTTTTATCCCTCCAGGCAATAGAAAGAGAAGAAAATGAGCTGCTGCCAGAGTGACTCTAGAGATGTTCCTGGCATTAGTGCCCACCTGAAAGGCAGACTCGGATGCGCTGGTGGCTTTGTTGGCTGCGTCCTCGGCGGCTTGGATGGCATTGAGGATGCTCTCGTAGGCAGTGGCAGCATCCACGGCATGGCGTACCAGCTCATCCCCGCTGGCATTTCTTTTTATCCTGGAAGGCAGTTAGGGGTGGAGAAGATTAGACCCTCCAGCGCCATCCTGCCGAGTGGACACCAGAGGCAGCGGTCTCCACCAGGCACCCAGCAGGTGCCTGGGCTCAGTGGTGTTGGATCTCCATGGGCCGCACACTTACTCTTCCAGCTGCTTTGCCAGCTCTTGTAAAGACTGCGCGTGCTTTTCTGCCTCCACCACCAGGGATGCTTGGCCGGAAGACCTGGAGAGTTCTCTCACTTTGTCACTTAGTTCCTGTCTTGCTTCATTTAAAGTGGCTGCTAATTTCTCATATTCCTATTTTTTCCAAGCAAATAAAGACAAGACAAATTCAAGCAAAGAATACATGTACTATTTTCTCAAACTGCCATAAACGATGTTTCCAATGAGGAGTTGTACATTCTAAGCCCATTTAGCACACCAGTGAATCCTTGGTTACTTCAGACAGTGGCACTGACGATAGCCTCCCTAGTTTTACCATCACTTTGAACATTTTTCTTCTGGCAGGTTCCCCCGTTAGTAAATTTTATAAAAAGCACAATGTCATTATCAAAGTAAAGTATTATCAAAGTAAAGTTCTACTAAACCAATGGGGTTTTATGATGCCAAAATGGCTATCATGGAAGATACTTTCAAAAATGCCCATTGGGCTGTTGGGAAATTTTGCTAATCTTTTATCAGGCCTTAAATGTTTTCTCTTAATAAAGGTATTTGAGATTTTGAGAATAAGCATTGCATTTTTTTTAATCCCAGAAGTGACTCGTTCACTGCAGACAAATCAGGTTAATGCAGATGGACTAAGAGTAGATACATCTTTCACATCCCGCCCCCAGGGAAAACCACTGTGAATATTTTGGGATTTTTGCTTCCGTCTAAAAGACTCAAAGATAAAACAGGCGAGGCCATTTCATGGATTCTTGGCAAGACGATCGAAATGTTTCTAGACTTTCTAGGGAGCTTGAGGTCTCCTCTACCTTCCAGTTTTTGGTCATTAGCTGCAGCATGGAGTTGGCCTGTATCAGAGCCGAGTCTGCCGTGCTCAGGTACTTGGTGAATTCGCTCTGCAGGGAACTAATTTCTTTCACTTGTCTCTGCAGAGAATAAAAAGAACATCTGCCTGAGCTCCATGACACATTACCAGAAGACACAGACCTATTTCTGGAACAACAGTGCATATGTAATAGCGGTCAGAACGTTTTCCTGAACCTGGAGGTGGTCTAGGCAACTAGGAAGTGATGGGCCCTCTTATCTCTTGGCAGTGTTGGTGGTTGCCATGGTTTCCTCCACTGTAGGCTAATGAAACAGTCAATACTCTCCCGGAAGAAGGTTTCTATACAAGGTCAACTCAATCAGCAGCATATGACTAAGTTCTAGGTCAATTCAACCAGTGGAAAATATGACTGAGTGCCAGTTTGGAGAAAAGAATAAGAGACTTTAAACAAACCAGGACCAACCATTACTCTGCAAGCCAATCCCAGTGAAGACAAAAAGGACACCTGAATGCGAGATGACCCAGGGCCAAAGCACGCCAGGCTGGAGGGCTCCCAAAGGTCAGACCCATACAACTGGAGCCTGCTCTCTTTGCTGGCACAACCAGCAACAATATTATTCAAACAGAGGTCTTATTCAAACAGGTATTATTGAAACAAAGATATTATCTATCTAAGGAGGACTTGGGAGCTAGGCACATAGTCACCCTCTAAGATACCACCGATCATCATTTACAAGGTTCCTCCTCTTTTGAGGACTGGTCCTATGTTACTTGACTCTGATCTTCCTGCCATTTTTAACCCCCCACATTTTTGCTGTTGTTTTGGTGTATCACTATCAAAAATATAAAGCCGCGAGTTCTAAATGAAACCTGAGTTCTAAATCCTGTCATTGCCGCTCCTGTGTGTGGCCTGTCCTTTAACTCATATCCCATGAGGCAGGTAATGCCTTCCAGTGCCTCTGCCGGTGATTGTGACAATCAAGTTTACATGTCTGATACAAAGTGTCATTTGAAACTTATAAAATACATCTGTATTAACTCTAACATGGCTCATTTCTCATCTACTTGGCAGCATTAATCTTCTGGCACTCTTCCAGCCAGGGGCAGCTTGAGGCGGTTTGGGAGGCTTGGCCTGTGGGTTAGGTTTAGAATCTTTTCTGGTTGCTGATGAATGGAAATAGTTCTGGTTTTGCACTTAAGCCTCAGTCAGACTCAGGGTCTGAGCTGGTACGACCAGAAGGACACCTGGCCATACTGCTTTATTCCTAACAAGATCCCTGTTCCCCTCATCCTTATTGTTAACAAAAGCGCATGGCTTCCAACTGCAAGCTTACCTTGATGGCCCCCAAAGCTCTCTCATTTCCATGGTTGAGGCCAGCAGCCTGCTTTGCCTGGGCAGCTGCCTCCTGGATCACGGCACGCAGGTCATGGAGTTTGGCCTCGTAATCGTTTAAAGAATCCCGAATACTCTTAACAAGTCCATCGTTCCCCGCGTTGGGGACTACCAGCCAGCTCCTTATCCAGTTCAGCACTGTAATACATCACTTTGTGTTTTACACTGGAGAGATGCTAGGTTAGAAAGACTATAGAGGGAGAATGGAGTTCCCGCTCCTTTCCTGGGTTTCCTTGAACTTTGGAGAGAATGGGAAAGCACACTAACATTTATGCAGACCTATTACGGTGGTGCCCAGTCCATGAACTTAATTCTTCCCATGACTCCCGTCACAAACCGAGTTGGATGAGAAATGAATCAGATTCACCGGTTAGGTTCATTGCTTCACTTAGCATCCATGAAATCACACAAAAACAGTAACTATCATTCTCACATTACTGGTAAGGAAATAGAGGGCTTCAGAATGAGGGGTCAGCCCAAGGTTATACAGCCACTCAACCTGGCCTTGAACCAGAGTGGTGGGGGTACAAGACGCAAGGTGGGGTACAAGGTGGGGTCCTTCTACTACTAAGACTGCCTCCTTAGAGTTAAAAAGCCAAGACTAATACTACATTTGTACCCCACAAATCCCACACGAAAGCAGCTACTATCTGTGTATTAACCCTAGGTACATTATTTTACTGGAGAATAAACATCAGTATTTGAAAAAAATATGTACCTTTCCTAGTTCTGAGGTAGTGAAGCATTTTCCATAGTCAAAACCTTTAGCTATATCCAATTAATTTGTAGAATATCCATTTTTTGTTTTTATAATTGTAGCACTAATATCCATTTGTGATTCAAAAATCCAATAGTGGTAAGGAGATCATTAAATGTATATAATGAGAAATTTAGAATGAGGTGAATGAGCATCAGAAGGATGAAAATGTAGTTTAAAAGGAAAAAGAGGTATGAATTTCTCTAGGTTTCAGGACAAGTTTTTTGGTTGTTTGTTGATTTTTGCATAATGGTAGGATGCTTTATTCTACAGTCCTGCTGGCTTGGAGAAAAGATTCTTGGTGGTCCTCCCCTCCCCTCCCCCCACCCCGGGGAGTCCCCAACTCCACCATGTGACCCTCGAACAGTAATAATATTCTCAGAAATGAGAAGACCTTCCACCTGCACCCGGGACACTACATGGAACCCTGCGCGTGGTGAGGCCCGAGGGGCGGGTCCTTACAGAGCTGTGCAGCCCTCTTCTCAGCCTCCGCTTCTTGCAGGTGCTTCCCAAAGTGTCGGTTCCGCAGATCCCGCAGTTTGTGCTCAGCCTCGGCCAACTCCCTGGAAAAGTCCCCCGAGGGTAAGTTGTTTCCTCCTCCGCCTGTCCCAGAGATCTGCTTCAAGAGAGCTGGAAAACATTGCATGGTTTATTAAACCGGGAATTCTAGGCTGCCGTAAACTACTTTATTAAAAAGGCAGGAATTTTATTGCAGGTTTCATATTGGTTTTTTTAGTAGCACTATAGGATTTTTTCATCACGTTGAACTCTCAAAAGGAAATTCTTTCAGTGTGTAACAAAAGCCTGAGTAATTTTTCTTACTGTGCACATTCTGGATGACATTTTTAATCTTCATGTCCAGCTCTTTTGTGCTCTGGATTGTCTGGTCAACATTGTTATATAATGTTTGTGCTTTTCCGGAATTTATTTGAGCCTATATAATAAAACAAGTTGATTAGTGACAGATTAAATTGATGGGAAAAGAACTAAAAATATTTTGAAAGCAAAAAAAAAAAACAAAATAGTAAAGGTAATCGACATTAACAAACTACCTTTTCTTGCAAAGTTTTGAACTCGCGATTCAAATTACTCAGTTCTTTTTCCAGGCCATTCATTTTGGATCCATGATTTGAAACAGCAGAACGATAGAGGAGCAGCTGATCCTGAAAGGAAAACACAAAGCTAATCTCATTTTGGAGTAGAAATTTAGACTAAATCCCATCAACCCAGTAAATGCGATAACACTGAAAAGACTCACCAAGACCAGTGTCAGTTCTACAGGGGGAAAAAATGCAGTTCTCTCTAAAATTAAGCAGCTGTGCAGGTTAAGTTTCTGTTACTATAACAAAGACCCAAGATAACTAACACAAAAAGTTCACTTTGGTTCACATTTTAGAGGTTTCAGTTTGTGACTGGTCGGTCCCATTGCTTGGGCCTGTGGCAAGGCAGCACATCATGGCAAAAGCATGTGGCAGAGCAAAACTGCTCACTTCGTGGTGAGCCAGGGAGTGGGAGACAGGAAGTAGAGTCAGAAGTCCCATAATCCCCTTCGAGGTCACGTCCCACCCTCCCAGTAGCACCACTCCAGGGATCGAGGCTTCAACACATGGATGGGCCTTTGCAGAACACTTAAGGACCAAACTATAGCAGTAATAAATATGAAAAACCTGAATATTTCACTAGCCTTATAGAAATAAGGGTAATATTACTTACCTGATACTTGAATTTCCAGATTCTGCCTTTAAAAAACATTCAGTTTTTAAAACTAACACTCAGTAGTTAATCTGATAACACTAAAAATAATATATATGGTTGCTTTATTGGAAGAACCTTTAGATTCAAAGACTCCAGAGTTTTCAGGAAATTCAGAGCTCATATTACTAATGAGAAAATGGAAGTGTACGAAAGTCGAGTGACTCGTCCAAGGCTCATCAGTGATTGTTTTGGGTTGCTACCCAGTTTCCTGGTCCTTTTGTATTACTGAGTTGCCTTATTACTTTTAAAGGGTGATGCTGCTGCACATAATGCACAGATTATGATTACTGTGATTCCCAGATTAGTCATTATTTTCAATTTTTTAAAAAGTAATAACTTTAAAAAATTGACAAGAAGAAATTATTCTATTGCCTCTCTATGGCAGAACCAGTGTTGGGTAAAAACACATGCTTAATTTCACTTAATAGTATGTTCTCAAGGAATATCCATTTACATAAAATGACTCTAGTTTATCCTTTTTATGGCAGTGTAGTACTCTATTGTGTAGAAAAACCACATCTTTAGCCACGCATTGGTTGTTGGGCATTTAGGTTGTTTCCAAGACTTAGCTATTACAAATTGTGTTGCTATAAACATACTATTAAGTGAAATAAATCAGACACTCATGAGTACACATCAAATTATTTCTCTGATATGAGAAACCATAAGTGTAAATAGGACAAAGAGGTGTAATAGATATAATAGGAAGACAATATACAAAGGAGAGGAAAACCATAAAGAGGGAAGGGGGAAAAGCAGGAAGGGGAAAAAAGAAAAGAAAGGGGAAAAGGAATTCATGGAGAAATGTGAATAAACCCGCTGTAAATAGGGATGGAGGGAACAGAGGGGAGGGGTAGGGAAGAGGGGGGAAACCAAGATTCATCACGTACAGGTACAAAATAAATGAGATGAATGCGATCATTATATGTACATTGTACCAATACATGTTCTTAGTTAAAAATAAAAAAATTAAAACAAACAAACAAACAAAAAACCACATGCTTAAGCGTGCAGGTCTAAAGCCTGGTCTACTGCTTAGGAGATGGCCACCTGATCCTCTCTTCATCAGCAAACCAAATTATAATACCAATCTGCAGGCTTAGTTTTGGTGATAAGCTCCTAATACTTCTATTGAATTGTCGCAGACTGTATTGATACAGGAAGAAAACAGTTCTGTTTTAATTTTATAATGAGAAATCTGGGAGGCATTGCTACACCGATGTTAGTAGAACACCTGGGTAATAGGTGTACCGACTGGGTAAAGCAAGGTCTTTAGACTTTGGTCTTGATTTGAATTGTTTTGGAGTCTCCTGGTTCTAGTTATGTGATTTTAGCCAGCGTCTCCATGCCTGTTAAATGAAAAGACCACTATTTTCCTGATAGGGATGTTGCAACACTTGAGTAAAGTGCTTGATACATCCCAGCACATAGCACATGTACAGAAAAATGAAGGCAAGCAGGGCTGTATCAAAGCTAACTCACTAGCTTCCTTATTGCTTACGACCTAAAGGCTATTTTCTCCTTTCCTCTATATTAAGCCTATAAACCATGGACTAGAATTACTCTGAGGGGATGAAAAGGAGCCATTTTTCTAGAGTTACTTTCGGCCATATATGCTTTGCTGTAACCACTAGAATCTGCCAAAAGCAAGAACTTATTAGAATTTCCCCAGAGCCTCTTTTACTGTGTCTAGTCTTGGGGTTATCTCATTTACTGAATTCTTTTACTTAAATAAGTGCATATTGTTTGTTTTCCTCGTTTTCAATTGGATCTGTTCGCTTCTACCTTTCTTGTTTGATTTCTCAGGGGCTTTTCCCTTGAATCACCTGCCGTTGGACGCTACTATTTAATTTTCTGATTGTCCTACTATTTTCGTTTATCTCAAGTCCTCTCACCTCTCAAGTGGTGCTTCAGTTGGGTGTCTTTCTTGCTGTTATCTATCTGTTGAAATGGTACAGGCTCATCTGGGGGCAGTTTTCTCCTCTCTCTGCACTCTGCAGGTCCTCTCTTGAGATCTTATAGTTATTGTGGCCCCCCTTGGACCCACATTCCAGGACAAGATCTTATCTTGGCAGTTCAGGATTTGTTCACCACGGGGGAAAGGAAGCTGTTGTGGTCCAGCACAGACCCAGGTTTGTGGATTTTCCCAGGTCCTCACTGGCAGGCTGTGATTCCTGCGTTCTCATAGAGGCATTTTCCAATAATGATCATCAGGGAGTTACGAGGATATTTTATTTAGCCTTAATTCATGGGCAGAGTAGCCCTCAGTTTCCCCAGACAACCTGATGCAGCCTCGTGGGACACTTTAGACCCATTTCTTCTCCTGCTAAAGTGCACAAAGAACATTCACGCAGATGGACCATATTCTCAGCTGTGAAGCAAACCTCAATGCATGTAAAAGAAATGAAACCATATAAAGTTCATTCTCCAACCACAACAGCTAAATTAGAAATCAATGACAGAAGGTTATCTGGGGAATTCTCCAATTTGGAAGTTAAACACCACACTTCCAAATCACTCATGAGTGAAAGAGATGTCCCAAGGGAAATGAGAATGAGAATGAAAAACTATTTCACAATCTATGGGATACAGCAAAAAATAAAAGCACTTAAAGAAAGAGTTTATAACGTTAAGTGCTCTCTCTGCAACAAGAGACTTTTGAATTAGTAAAGTCAGCTTTCATCTTAAACTAGAAAAAGAATAGTAAATTACACAAAAGCAAGCAGGAAAAAGAAAAAATATGGATGAGAACAAAAATCAGTGAAATTGAAAAAGAAACACAGTGAAGAAAATCAGTGAAATAGATCAATAAAGATGATCAAAATCTAGCTAAAATAATCAACGGAAAGAGATGAGCATAAATTATCAATATCAGCAGTGAAAGAGGGACCATCACTACAGATTTTGTAAATAAAATCTGTAAAAGGGTAGCAAAAGAACATTATGAACAGTTTTATGTCAATAAATTGGATCATTTAGATGACATGGACATACAATTTGAAAAGCACAGACTACCAAATATCACCAAGAAGAAATAGATGCCTGAGGACTCGCATATCTATTTTTTAAAAACTAAATTTATAGTTAAAAAAAACTTCTAACTAAGAAATCCCCAGGTTCATTTGGGCACATGAATTACACAAATTTTATACAAACCTTTGTTTGAGTCATCTGAATACAAGACACTGAGCTAAAAGCTCCATGAGAAAATTAAGCCAGGAAACATTCAGTAAATAAGTAATGTACACTTTGAAGTATTAGTTTTGTGTGTTCTTGAGTACTTCACACCAGTGAAAACTGAATCTTCATTTGGATGAGAGGAAGAAGGAACCTCGTAAGCATTCGACGGAGTCAGCCTCTCCCCCTTCCCCATCTGAGGAGTACGCATTCACACAGTCCACCCTCCGAATCGGAGGGTTCCATATCCACAGATTCAACCGAGAATTGAAAATACTTGAAAAAAACAAACTGTGTATGTACTGAACATTACGGACACTTTCTTGTCATTATTCCCTAAATGATACAGTGTAACAGGTATTTGCATGGCATTTATGCAGTATTAGGCATTAAAAGTGAGCTAGGGGTGATTCAAAGTATACAGAGGGATGTGCACAGATTCTATGCAAATACCACCGTATACAGGGGACTTCAGCAATGGCAGGTTTGGTATCCATGGGGCGTCCTGGAGCCAGACCCCTGTAGACACCGAGGCACAACTGTGCTCAGTGAGCATCTACTCTTCCCTACCCGCAGGGCGTCTTTACCCTCAGGTCCTTGGCCTGCGTCTCCATGTGCCGAATCTGTTCCAGGGCACCAGAGCTGGCACTCAAGCCCTGGAGCTGAGACTTGACCAGGTGGAGCGCTTCACCCATGGTGGCCAGGTCATTCAGGAGCGTCATCACACAGCTGTCACAATCTGCAGGGACCACAATCAAAGGTGAAAGTGCTGTGGGCCGAGTCAAGGGAAGGCGAAGAGAACGCAGGGCTGTGCAGTGCAGTTCACATGCTCCTGGATCATCTCGGGCAGAAATCACAACCCCCGTCTTCTCAGAGAGGGGCACGAACTCCAAAAAAAGGAGCACTTGAAACAGAAATGGTGATTCTATGCAAATCATCGCTTATTTTGTATGTGGGAAAAGTAACCACAAATAGCTTTGATTTATAGAGTGCTTGCCACTGACTAGGTATTGTGCCAAGGGATTTCCAAGCACCTCCCCCAAGTTCTACAAGGTAGGTGTAGTTACATCCACTCTACAAATAATGAAACTAGGGCTGGAGAAGTCAGGTACCTACTGAAGGTCATATAGCTGGTAGTTGTCAGAGGCTGCGTGTGACCCCTCCTTCCCCACATACAATGGATTCTGCCATTGCACAATCCACCATGGGGCTCATACGCCTTAAACCAAACCCCACACTTGCAAACTAGGAAGCTTTCTTATCTTACCATCACATTCTTCTGCAGGGCTGCTGTCTTTGGGTTCTTGGTTTATGCAGTCTGAAAACAGGTAAAAACCAAACCAGACATTGTTATTAAACTTACTCTTCGTCTGCTTTTTACCTTGGTTTGCAGAAAAACTAGTTTAGAGAGACTTTAGTCACCCAACCACACAGCATGATCAGCCCTTATCCCCTAACTCCGAATTCCCAACTCCCAAGCCACCTCTGAGCAGGGCTGCTGCCGGAACTGTTTGGTGGCCCTTCCGTTTCCTCTGCACAGCACCATGACCTGCTTACCAACGACAACTCCTAATTGCTAGGTTCAGGCTTTCCTCACTGGACAGTCCCATGTGCGCACACTCCCTCCAACATCATTCAAGGTCACTGATGAAACATTCATCCAGCACCTCTGAGCACCCACCATGGGCCACGGCCCTGCACTAGGTGCAGGAAATATAGACACATCAAGACAGAATCCCTGACGACTTGGCGTTTAGCAGTCTGGGAGAAGTAGGCAAATGACAGAACAACGTGACAGATACTGTGGCAGAGACTGACACACAGTGTTGTTGGGCTGCCCTGTCAAAAACCACGACCTCGAGGTGAGTTTTGAGGTTCTCAACTACAGCTCAGGAAAGCCTAGTGGTCACCCTTTGACTTGCCTCACTCCTTCCACTTTCATTTCCCTATGCCATGAATTATGATGAAAAGCCCCCTGAAAAATAACCCCGCTTCTCTACAGTAAAACTCGAAAATACAAGTTTTCCTGAATGTGGCCCTTTTGTAGTTTAAATGTGTCTGCTACCGGCATTTGCTACCCTTCCCGCCTTTGTGTCACCTGACCACTGGGCAGGCACACCTTCTATATTTACATCTGCGTCCAAAGCACCGAATGAGATGCAGCCAGAAATTCAGTCCTGAGGCATGACAAGAGATACTCCCGGTCTAGACTGGCATTTAGCCATTTACCCTGCCCTCCTTTGGGAACAGTTCCTTAATCCGATTAGGTCCACACATCTGGCGTTTAGTTTTTCACATTGCCGTTACTATGAGAGATTTTGCCTACATGATGTCACACTCAATTATATTAATATTTTCTCTGAAAGAAGGAAGAGGATAGTCATCTTTTTTGTTCTGAGTTGCTCCTAATGAATTCGTACCAACTTTCACAAATTATCTTTTCCTTGGTGTGTAAGATCCAGCCCGATTACCTGCTCACATCTCGGGACAAAAATAGCTATAAGAGAAAGACTACTTTGACTTCTCGAGATTACACAAGAAGAAAGCTCATGCGAGTATTATTCCACTGAGTCAAAGGGGACCTCAGCAAACCTACCAAAGTCTGAAGTGGTTTTAGCTATCATTAGTTGAGTTTTTTTAAAAATATATTTAGAAAACCTAATTGAAGTAACTTATTCACCCAAACTGTGAATAACACCTCATTCGTTCCGAGGTATTATTCCCAGTTGTCAAAACAAGCCTATTTGCTAGCTGGAATTGTGTATTATGCTTCCTGGAAATTTGCGCTCGGGTCTCCAGGCTGTTATTTTAAACCAAAGTTATCAATTCAGGTTAGCGGAGGGTGTGCGTGGATCTCACCTCCAGTTAGGGGGTCACAAAGGCCCAGCTGGCCATCGCCATTACAGCTGCATGGTTGGCAGCTACCTCCAAACTTCTGGGGATTCCCAAAATATCCTGGTGCGCACCTACACGAAAGAGAGAAAGGAAGAGAAGCGCTCAAATAACTCACCATTTATTCCACCTCATTTTCTTGACCTCTAGCTCTATGCTTGGGATATCGCGCCCCTGTGGAAGGAAAGGTGACGCGGATTTGCAAGAATGAATGTTTCTCAGTGCAGGGATATCTTCCCCTTGGAGGAGAGTGGCAAGGAGGCAGGCAGGGATTGTCCCTTTCCTCCTTTCCTGCTCCCAGAACTACCAAGTCCTCAAGTACCCACGTAACTGAATGGCAGATGAGCAAAATACACATATGAGCAAATGGGTTGAACATCGGGGATGGCTGGATTTCATGTAACTCGTGTTGCTGAAGATATCCCACAGCTAAGTACTGCTTAACCGAGGGCTAATTTCCTCACGAAATACATTTAAAGTAAGATTCATAAACTTCGGACTTCTGCATGAAAGAGGACTTATTTCCTAATGTATTATTTCAAGGCTGCATAACCCATATTTGTGCTAATTGCTGCAGTGCGGCTTACAATGAGCTGAAGCCAATGAGAGAAGTTACAGCTGTCACCTCCGGCCACACACCATTATTGTTCTCCAGCACTGCTGGCAAAGCCCTTGGCGCTTTCCATGATTACAAACAGCAGCGGCCCGCGTGCCAGAGGTTCAAGGCCGCTGCTAGTGCCGAACACTCAATCCCAACTTACAAGTTTAAAGATCATATGCCCCAGATGCTTAGATTCTGGGGGTTTTTTAAAGTAAAACAAACACTTGTTAATATTTCTGGAACTGGGATGTCAGTTAAAACATTTCCAAGTAGATAAGTTCCACTCTCCAACCTATTAGGCCCAAAGTCTCATTATATCGTTACATGGTGTCTTACCATTAATGGAATTGATAGAATCAAGGATATATGATAACTCTTTCCCCACAATGTAAACTTTGCATAAAAAAGTTGTTGGGCAAACTCAATGTACATTACCAATGAATATGCGGAGATACAATGCAAAGGATATGGGCTCTGCGCCAAGAAGACCTGGCTAGTTCCTTCCCACCACCCCTTGCTACTGGGATCTTGGGTTTTTGTCTTAATTCTCTGAGCTTCTGTTTCTTCATCTGCTCCCCCTCATCTAAACGTAATTTTTTTTTTTGTTACTTTACATGCTAATACGTCCCTAGCACCTGCGATGTGTCTGGCATTTTATTAGCAGCTAAATAAGTATTCATAGAATGAATGAATGAATGAATGAACTACTAATACCTATTTTGGTCAGTGGGTATAAGAGATAATGTAAAGAATGTAGCACAACACCTGCACATAATAGACACTCAATAAAAGGTAGCAATGATTATAAGACATAATATTTTCATTATATAATTGGTATTGGGTTATTGTACTTCCTAAAGTAGACAAGAAGCAGAGAATCCACGACCTCCCTAATTATCAAGAAAGTAACTAGGCTGAGTTGGCTTATCTAAGTCTACTAAGCTGGGTAGGAAAAAGACTAGTAACAGCCTATTCTACTTTATGAACTGCCTCATACCCTAACAAACCATGCTATGCAGAAAATGTATGTCCTAGAATACTTTATTTTGAAATGTCTAGCCTATATCTAAACTTTACATGTAAAAGCCAAAAACTACCTTATATTAAATTCACATAAATATTCAGGGAGTCTGATTCCTCTTTCTTACCCTTGCAAAGCATCAGTTCTTGATTATAAGAAATAAGTGGTTCCCTTAGTCTTGTTTTATGGCTAAAAATGATGAGTTGAAATAAGAGTTCTTGATTTCACAGATGACACTCGTACAACAAATGAAGACCAGGGAATACCTGTCACCTGTGGTTCTGTGAGGCGAGGGACGGAGGTCAGCTGAGAACGGCCGAACCAGGCAGCTTCCCGCCCACCCAGGCAGGCTGCTCCTCCTCACCCGACTAGACTCCCACATACAGCACACTCCTACCCTTCACCCTCAATGGTCCTCGAATTTGCCATTGTGTTCTGGGAACACCTGGGGCCACAGATGATGCCTGCACACTCAGCCGGTATGTAACAAATGAAATGTTAGCGTCAACCTGGCATCTACTCGCGAAGAAGTTTTTTCTAAAAAATTGAAGGAACAGCTCACTTTTGTGAGGCATCAAATGTAACAAACATAGAACTTTTAATTGAAATGGTCTCCGCAAGTGAGCTGTCTGCTGAATAAACGGACACCTCCTCAACCCTGTTGCTGTTTGCCACTTCATTGCTGCTGTTCACGGAGACCCACATGGAAGAGTCAGTCAGCCTGGGCCAGGTGGAAACCCGGTAGCTTTTCACTGCAAGGTCTGGAACACCTGCTGGTCCCTGCCCCCCCTCGCCTTCCCCCCCTCGCCTTCCCCCCACTTCCCTCACACTGTGAGGCTTCC